>JAQJVL010004860.1:2500-27500 GCA_035578905.1 Stictocephala bisonia
TGTGTGTGTGTGTGTGTGTGTGTGTGTGTGTGTGTGTGTGTGTGTGTGTGTGTGTGTGTGTGTGTGTGTGTGTGTGTGTGTGTGTGTGTGTGTGTGTGTGTGTGTGTGTGTGTGTGTGTGTGTGTGTGTGTGTGTGTGTGTGTGTGTGTGTGTGTGTGTGTGTGTGTGTGTGTGTGTGTGTGTGTGTGTGTGTGTGTGTGTGTGTGTGTGTGTGTGTGTGTGTGTGTGTGTGTGTGTGTGTGTGTGTGTGTGTGTGTGTGTGTGTGTGTGTGTGTGTGTGTGTGTGTGTGTGTGTGTGTGTTACTTTGAACTAGTGTTTTCTAATTTGTAGACCAAAGTTTATGGCTAACAGTGCGAATCTAACATGATACCATGCTTTCCGAAAATTAAAACGAAAGTAAACAAATCAAATCAATCTTTATTGCAGAAACTTCTGAGTACATCAGTAAGCATTACAAACGTCAAGTGAACTTAAAAACTAATAACATAATGAACAATATTACTACAGTGTATTTACAAAAGTACAGAAACATTATGGTACAATAATAAATTATAAAATATCAAGATCTAGAATGCTAACAAGGGTCAAAGTTATTATAAAACAATAGATCCGTGCAGATATTTGTTACATTAATAGAAAACCAAATTCGTTGAAAAGTCAACAGTACCACTGCAGATACAATTCAATCAAATTAATACAAAATCACTACTAAAAATCAAGCCCAAGGTTTGGAAGGATGTCATGGAAATAAATTAGGTTGGAGTGAGATAGCAAGACGGGGAAGGATTGAGTGTGAATGGGTAACTCTCGACCAGCGCTGCTCAGCGGATTCAGTTGTCCCTAATGCCGGCCGAACCACATTAATTAGGCATCTCTCCCGACTAAAAGTAATTTTTACTAACCCAGATAAAAATCCCATGTTCAATGTGCCTGTGAACAATGGCAAAGTAAAATGTTTTAAGCTTTTTTTCATACAAAGGTGAAATATGTATAGGGATGGTGTTTTTTTAATGTCCCCAGCAATCCTTAAGCTGTACGTGTTTACTGAATGGTGTTTAACGAACGTTGGTAGCTGAACTGTCACTTGTTTGACTTCCCAGCTATGTCAAATACCAACCAAACACTCGGCTCTTCTCAGAGTCTGCAATATTATTAAGATATTGGTTTTCTTTCTATCACTTTAAATGTCGAGGGTCTGAGTAGAGCGAAGTGTTGTTGTTTAGGTAAAATCTATTCTGATCTGCATAGTTGATATCTTTGTATACAACAAATAATAATAATAATAAAATATGAAACACACATGTTGAAGAACTAGAAAGTTGTGTTAGAGGTCTTTTATCATAAATGAAAATATCAAATGCCAAATTTGTTACGCTCTATATTTATTTATTGAACCAACGGCAATGCCTTTTTAAACAAAGATTAACAAACATGCAGAAATAACTGTTGTACACTAACAATTTTATGAAAAAACAATATGACTATAAAAAATAACAAACAATAGAAAAACTAACATGGTAAGGTAAATAAATAGTAACAACGAACATGAAATAAATTAAACTAATATAAACTTTCAAAATTCAACAATGAAAAGACTAAAGCTAACTAGACTAAACAAATGATAACAATAAACCAATACTGAAAGCAAATAACAAAATAACTAGCGTTATAATGAATGTGTGTAAGTGTAATGTAATCGGATGAAGTGTGTAGGTGTGTGTGTGTGTGTGTGTGTGTGTGTGTGTGTGTGTGTGTGTGTGTGTGTGTGTGTGTGTGTGTGTGTGTGTGTGTGTGTGTGTGTGTGTGTGTGTGTGTGTGTGTGTGTGTGTGTGTGTGTGTGTGTGTGTGTGTGTGTGTGTGTGTGTGTGTGTGTGTGTGTGTGTGTGTGTGTGTGTGTGTGTGTGTGTGTGTGTGTGTGTGTGTGTGTGTGTGTGTGTGTGTGTGTGTGTGTGTGTGTGTGTGTGTGTGTGTGTGTGTGTGTGTGTGTGCGTGCGTGCGTGCGTGCGTGCGTGCGTGCGTGCGTGCGTGCGTGCGTGCGTGCGTGCGTGCGTGCGTGCGTGCGTGCGTGCGTGCGTGCGTGCGTGCGTGCGTGCGTGCGTGCGTGCGTGCGTGCGTGCGTGCGTGCGTGCGTGCGTGCGTGCGTGCGTGCGTGCGTGCGTGCGTGCGTGCGTGCGTGCGTGCGTGCGTGCGTGCGTGCGTGCGTGCGTGCGTGCGTGCGTGCGTGCGTGCGTGCGTGCGTGCGTGCGTGCGTGCGTGCGTGCGTGCGTGCGTGCGTGCGTGCGTGCGTGCGTGCGTGCGTGCGTGCGTGCGTGCGTGCGTGCGTGCGTGCGTGCGTGCGTGCGTGCGTGCGTGCGTGCGTGCGTGCGTGCGTGCGTGCGTGCGTGCGTGCGTGCGTGCGTGCGTGCGTGCGTGCGTGCGTGCGTGCGTGTGTGGTGTGTGTGTGTGTGTGTGTGTGTGTGTGTGTGTGTGTGTGTGTGTGTGTGTGTGTGTGTGTGTGTGTGTGTGTGTGTGTGTGTGTGTGTGTGTGTGTGTGTGTGTGTGTGTGTGTGTGTGTGTGTTACTTTGAACTAGTGTTTTCTAATTTGTAGACCAAAGTTTATGGCTAACAGTGCGAATCTAACATGATACCATGCTTTCCGAAAATTAAAACGAAAGTAAACAAATCAAATCAATCTTTATTGCAGAAACTTCTGAGTACATCAGTAAGCATTACAAACGTCAAGTGAACTTAAAAACTAATAACATAATGAACAATATTACTACAGTGTATTTACAAAAGTACAGAAACATTATGGTACAATAATAAATTATAAAATATCAAGATCTAGAATGCTAACAAGGGTCAAAGTTATTATAAAACAATAGATCCGTGCAGATATTTGTTACATTAATAGAAAACCAAATTCGTTGAAAAGTCAACAGTACCACTGCAGATACAATTCAATCAAATTAATACAAAATCACTACTAAAAATCAAGCCCAAGGTTTGGAAGGATGTCATGGAAATAAATTAGGTTGGAGTGAGATAGCAAGACGGGGAAGGATTGAGTGTGAATGGGTAACTCTCGACCAGCGCTGCTCAGCGGATTCAGTTGTCCCTAATGCCGGCCGAACCACATTAATTAGGCATCTCTCCCGACTAAAAGTAATTTTTACTAACCCAGATAAAAATCCCATGTTCAATGTGCCTGTGAACAATGGCAAAGTAAAATGTTTTAAGCTTTTTTTCATACAAAGGTGAAATATGTATAGGGATGGTGTTTTTTTAATGTCCCCAGCAATCCTTAAGCTGTACGTGTTTACTGAATGGTGTTTAACGAACGTTGGTAGCTGAACTGTCACTTGTTTGACTTCCCAGCTATGTCAAATACCAACCAAACACTCGGC
The DNA here is from genome assembly GCA_035578905.1 of Stictocephala bisonia. Lineage (NCBI taxonomy): Eukaryota > Metazoa > Arthropoda > Insecta > Hemiptera > Membracidae > Stictocephala > Stictocephala bisonia. The sequence goes on from JAQJVL010004860.1 coordinate 5,889, forward strand.
TCTTCTCAGAGTCTGCAATATTATTAAGATATTGGTTTTCTTTCTATCACTTTAAATGTCGAGGGTCTGAGTAGAGCGAAGTGTTGTTGTTTAGGTAAAATCTATTCTGATCTGCATAGTTGATATCTTTGTATACAACAAATAATAATAATAATAAAATATGAAACACACATGTTGAAGAACTAGAAAGTTGTGTTAGAGGTCTTTTATCATAAATGAAAATATCAAATGCCAAATTTGTTACGCTCTATATTTATTTATTGAACCAACGGCAATGCCTTTTTAAACAAAGATTAACAAACATGCAGAAATAACTGTTGTACACTAACAATTTTATGAAAAAACAATATGACTATAAAAAATAACAAACAATAGAAAAACTAACATGGTAAGGTAAATAAATAGTAACAACGAACATGAAATAAATTAAACTAATATAAACTTTCAAAATTCAACAATGAAAAGACTAAAGCTAACTAGACTAAACAAATGATAACAATAAACCAATACTGAAAGCAAATAACAAAATAACTAGCGTTATAATGAATGTGTGTAAGTGTAATGTAATCGGATGAAGTGTGTAGGTGTGTGTGTGTGTGTGTGTGTGTGTGTGTGTGTGTGTGTGTGTGTGTGTGTGTGTGTGTGTGTGTGTGTGTGTGTGTGTGTGTGTGTGTGTGTGTGTGTGTGTGTGTGTGTGTGTGTGTGTGTGTGTGTGTGTGTGTGTGTGTGTGTGTGTGTGTGTGTGTGTGTGTGTGTGTGTGTGTGTGTGTGTGTGTGTGTGTGTGTGTGTGTGTGTGTGTGTGTGTGTGTGTGTGTGTGTGTGTGTGTGTGTGTGTGTGTGTGTGTGTGTGTGTGTGTGTGTGTGTGTGTGTGTGTGTGTGTGTGTGTGTGTGTGTGTGTGTGTGTGTGTGTGTGTGTGTGTGTGTGTGTGTGTGTGTGTGTGTGTGTGTGTGTGTGTGTGTGTGTGTGTGTGTGTGTGTGTGTGTGTGTGTGTGTGTGTGTGTGTGTGTGTGTGTGTGTGTGTGTGTGTGTGTGTGTGTGTGTGTGTGTGTGTGTGTGTGTGTGTGTGTGTGTGTGTGTGTGTGTGTGTGTGTGTGTGTGTGTGTGTGTGTGTGTGTGTGTGTGTGTGTGTGTGTGTGTGTGTGTGTTACTTTGAACTAGTGTTTTCTAATTTGTAGACCAAAGTTTATGGCTAACAGTGCGAATCTAACATGATACCATGCTTTCCGAAAATTAAAACGAAAGTAAACAAATCAAATCAATCTTTATTGCAGAAACTTCTGAGTACATCAGTAAGCATTACAAACGTCAAGTGAACTTAAAAACTAATAACATAATGAACAATATTACTACAGTGTATTTACAAAAGTACAGAAACATTATGGTACAATAATAAATTATAAAATATCAAGATCTAGAATGCTAACAAGGGTCAAAGTTATTATAAAACAATAGATCCGTGCAGATATTTGTTACATTAATAGAAAACCAAATTCGTTGAAAAGTCAACAGTACCACTGCAGATACAATTCAATCAAATTAATACAAAATCACTACTAAAAATCAAGCCCAAGGTTTGGAAGGATGTCATGGAAATAAATTAGGTTGGAGTGAGATAGCAAGACGGGGAAGGATTGAGTGTGAATGGGTAACTCTCGACCAGCGCTGCTCAGCGGATTCAGTTGTCCCTAATGCCGGCCGAACCACATTAATTAGGCATCTCTCCCGACTAAAAGTAATTTTTACTAACCCAGATAAAAATCCCATGTTCAATGTGCCTGTGAACAATGGCAAAGTAAAATGTTTTAAGCTTTTTTTCATACAAAGGTGAAATATGTATAGGGATGGTGTTTTTTTAATGTCCCCAGCAATCCTTAAGCTGTACGTGTTTACTGAATGGTGTTTAACGAACGTTGGTAGCTGAACTGTCACTTGTTTGACTTCCCAGCTATGTCAAATACCAACCAAACACTCGGCTCTTCTCAGAGTCTGCAATATTATTAAGATATTGGTTTTCTTTCTATCACTTTAAATGTCGAGGGTCTGAGTAGAGCGAAGTGTTGTTGTTTAGGTAAAATCTATTCTGATCTGCATAGTTGATATCTTTGTATACAACAAATAATAATAATAATAAAATATGAAACACACATGTTGAAGAACTAGAAAGTTGTGTTAGAGGTCTTTTATCATAAATGAAAATATCAAATGCCAAATTTGTTACGCTCTATATTTATTTATTGAACCAACGGCAATGCCTTTTTAAACAAAGATTAACAAACATGCAGAAATAACTGTTGTACACTAACAATTTTATGAAAAAACAATATGACTATAAAAAATAACAAACAATAGAAAAACTAACATGGTAAGGTAAATAAATAGTAACAACGAACATGAAATAAATTAAACTAATATAAACTTTCAAAATTCAACAATGAAAAGACTAAAGCTAACTAGACTAAACAAATGATAACAATAAACCAATACTGAAAGCAAATAACAAAATAACTAGCGTTATAATGAATGTGTGTAAGTGTAATGTAATCGGATGAAGTGTGTAGGTGTGTGTGTGTGTGTGTGTGTGTGTGTGTGTGTGTGTGTGTGTGTGTGTTGTGTGTGTATATGTTTAGTGTGTGTGTGGTGTGTGTATGATGAAGTGTGTTGGTTGGATGTGTGTGTGTGTGTGTTGGGTGTTGTGTGTGTGTGGTGTGTTGGGTGTGTGGTGTGTGTGTGTTAGTTGTGTGTGTGTATGGTGTGTGAGTAGTGATATTGAATGTTGTTGTGTGTTGTATGTTGTGTGTAGTGTTGTGTGTAAGTTGTGTGTATAGTGAATTGTGAGTGTTGTATGTTGTGAATATGTGTAAATGTGTGATATTAGTGTAAGTTGTAAATAATGGTATTGGGTTGTAAAATAAAGAAAGGTATAGTGTGTATAATATGTTGAAAGTTGTGGTGTAGTGGTTGTTGGTGTGTGTGTGTGGTGGTGTGTGTGTGTGTGTGTGTGTTGGTGTGATATTGTGTGTGTGTGTGTGTGTGTTGTGTGTGTGTGTGTGTGTTTTGAATGTGTTGTTTGTTGTTGGTGTTTTTGGTTGTTGTGTGTGGTGGTAGTGTGTGTGGAAAGTGTAGAAGTAAGGTTGTTTTTGTTGGGTGATGTGTATGTGGTTTAATGTAGTGTTTGTTATAATTGAATTTTTGGTTTTAAAGTGAAATTTGTTAGTTTTTAATATTAGACAAGTTTAGGTAATTGTAACAGAATTTTAGAAAATTTAACGAGTAAATTTTTATCATTTATAAATTTGGTTGAAAGTGATAACAGTACTAATAATATGAATAAATTATAAGTATTCTAAAATATGGAGTTTGAAATCAGATTAATTGGTTGAGGGTAGATATGGAAAGTTGTGAGTTTTGTAAAATTGAGTACGAGTATATATTATCTATAATCATGTTGTATAAAATAATTAAAAAAGAAGAATATAATATAAGTTAGATCTCTAATCCGACAAAAAACAAAAATTATCTAAACAAATCTATAAATATAATTATTTTCTAAAAGATAAGATGTGTTTTTTAATCAACAGTTTTATTTTAATTACATATTATCGTTACACAATTTGTATTAAGTTTTTTATCAGTTGATTTGTGTACAATATAGATCTGATAAATTAAATAATACATTGAATAATGAGTTTTATTATAATAATGTAGCTTTTTTATACAGATGCTTTAGTAACGTGTATCTTTGATGCTAAATAAAATGAAACTGTAGTTATGTACTATAATTATACTATATGATGTATATATAATGTTATGAGATAAATATTATGTGGTGATGTGTGTAGTTTTTGTGTTTGGTGTTGTTTTTTTGGTGTGTTTGTGTTGTTGGTTGTTTGTTTGTTGTTTGTTTTGTGTGTGTGTTGTTGTGTTGTTATTTTGAGTTGTTATTGAGTTGTTGGTTGTGGTTGTGTGTGTGTGTTGTTGGTGTTGTTGTTGTGTGTGTGTGTGTTTGTGTGTTTTGTTTGTGGTGTTGGTTGTTTTTTGTGTGTGTGGTGGTTTTGTTTTGGTGTGTGGGTGGTGTGTTGCTGTTTTTTATGGTAATGTTTAGTTGATAAAAAAAAAAAAAAAAAAAAAAAAAAAAAAAAAAAAAAAAAAAAAAAAAAAAAAAAAAAAAAAAAAAAAAAAAAAAAAAAAAAAAAAAAAAAAAAAAAAAAAAAAAAAAAAAAAAAAAAAAAAAAAAAAAAAAAAAAAAAAAAAAAAAAAAAAAAAAAAAAAAAAAAAAAAAAAAAAAAAAAAAAAAAAAAAATGTTTAAGCTATCATAAATGATTAAATGCAAAGTTACGTTATTTTTTTATTCAACAAGTAAAAGATAAATGCGTTTTTACCAACAATTTTATGAACATATGATTAAAAAAAACAATAGAACTCATGTAGTAATATAAAACAAAAATTAACTAATCTCAAATTAAATGAGTCTATAACTAATACAAATTAATAACATTGAAGTATAAAATCTTTGATGTGTAGTGTATTTGATAATTTATTATTGTGTTGTGGTGAGTTGTGTTGGGTTTTTTTATGTTTTATGTTTGTTGTTTTTTTTTTTTGATGATGTTTTAGTTCTGGTTAGTGTTTGTTTTTTGATTGTATAAATGAGATGAATATGGTGGTATATGTGATGGTATTTTTAGTTCTTATGGTGTATGTATGTCTTTTGTTTGGTTTATGTGTGTGTGTTTGTGTGGTGGTGTGGTGTGGTGTGTGTGTTGTGTTGTGTGTTGTGTTGTGTGTGTGTGTGGGTTGTGTGTGTGTGTGTGTGTTTTGTGTGTGGTTTTTTTGTTGTGGTTTTGGTGTGGGTGTGTGTTGTGTGTTTGTTGGTGTGTTTGTGTTTTGGTTGTGGTGTTGTGTTGTGTGTGTGTGTTGTTTGTGTGTTTTGTGTTTTGTGGTGTGTGGTTTGTGTTGTGTTGTGTATGGGTTAGTTTTTAAATTTGTGTTGGTTGTTTGTTTTATATTCGTTGTGAAGTACCATTGCATCATTATTAAATAATATCAAACAAAGATCGATAAAGTAATTTTCTAACCAGATAAAAACCATGTTCAAGTGCTTGAACAATGCAAAGTAAAATTTTTAACTTTTTTTATACAAGTGAAATATGTTAGGAGTGTTTTTAATGTCCAGCAATCTTAAGCTGTAGTGTTACTAATGTGTTAACGAACGTGTACTACGTCAGTTTGATTCCAGCTATTCAAATACAACCAAACATCGCTTCAGAGTTGCAATATTATTAAATATGGTTTCTTAACTTTAAAGCGAGGGTTGAGTAGAGCGAAGGTTTGTTAGGAAATTATTTGTCGCAATTTTCTGTTACAACAATAATAATAATAAATAAACAAATGTTGAAGAACAGAAAGTTGTGTAGAGGTCTTTTATCAATGAAATACAATGCAAATTTGTTACGCTCTATATTTATTTATTGAACCAACGGCAATGCCTTTCAATTAAAACGCAGAATAACTGTTGTCACTAAATTTTGAAAAAACATATGACTATAAATAACAAACATAGAAAACTAACTAGAAAAATAGTACACACAGAAATAAATTAACTATATAAACTTCAAATTAATGAAGCTAAACTACTACTAAACAAATGATAACAATATTGAAAGAATACAATAACTGCGTTAGAATTTGTAAGTGAATGTATCGAGAATGTGTGGTGTTGAGTGTGTGTGTGTTGTGTGTTTTTTTGTGTTGATGTGTTGTGTGTGTGTGTGTGTTTTTTGTTGTTGGTGTGTTTCGGTGTTGGTGTGTGTGTGTGTGTCGTTGTTTGTGTCGTTTTTGTCTTTGGTTTGTGTTTGTGTGTTGTTTTGTTGTATCTGTTGGTGTGGTTGTGTTGTTGTTGTTGTGTGTGTGTTTGTTGTGTGTGTTGTGTTTGTGTTTGTGTGGTGTGTGTGTGGTGTTTGTGTGTGTGTGTGTGTGTGTGTGTGTGTTGTGTGTTGTGGTGTTGTGTGTGTTGTGTGTGTGTGTGTGTTTTTGTGTGTTTTTATGTGCAGTTTGGTGTGTTATTGTATGTTTGATTGAGTTATTTTTTTGTTGGTGTTTGGTTGTGTTTCGTGTGTTATGTGTGATGTTTGTGTTTTGTGATTTGGTTTATTTTTGTTGGTTAGGGGTGTTTTTGTGGTGGTTTGTTATTATGCTTGTTGGTAGTTGCGTATTCTTTATTTAATCAGCAGTTTGGTGTTGGATATTGTGGTAGTGCGAGGGAAGTTAGTGTGATGGTACTTGAGCGTGTGGATAGTTGTCTATGGGGCATATTTGGTTTCGTGATTAGTATTGTATGATAATGTTGTTTAATAGTGGTTGTTTGATGTTGTGTGTACTGACTAGTTTCAATAACCAAATGGTTCGAGATCAATAATTTAATTGAAAGAAAAATATATTTTTGCGAATCTATCGAGCTAAAGCAAGATTTCTAATCTAGAACAATTATATTATTGACTGTAAAAATTATGTAAAAATAAATAAAAAACATTAATGAAAATGTAAGTTTTAAAAATAATTGCAATTTGTTACTATAAATTTTAAATCACAGTAACAAACATCAAAATAATATCACTAAAATAGGTTTGAAATAGAAAAAAATAGGATAAAGGGGAATATGTGAATGAATTACAGCTCTGTATATTCCTAATGCCGGCCGAACCACATTAATTAGGCATCTCTCCCGACTAAAAGTAATTATTTACTAACCCAGATAAAAATCCCTGTTCAATGTGCCTGTGAACAATGGCAAAGTAAAATGTTTTAAGCTTTTTTTTCATACAAGGTTGAAATATGTGTTGGGTTGGTGTTTTTTTTATGTCCCAGCAATCCTTTAAGCTGTACGTGTTTACTGAATGGTGTTTTAACGAACGTTGGTTAGCTGAACTGTCACTTGTTTGACTTCCGCTATGTAATTACCAACCAAACATCGGTTTTCAAGTCTGCAATATTTAGATATTTGTGTTTTTTTCTATCACTTTAATGTCGTAGGGTCTGAGTAGAGCGAAGTGTTGTTGTTTAGGTAAAATTATTCTGATCTGCATAGTTGATATTTTGTATACAACAAATAATAATAATAATAAAATATGAAACACACATGTTGAAGAACTAGAAAGTTGTGTTAGAGGTCTTTTATCATAAATGAAAATATCAAATGCCAAATTTGTTACGCTCTATATTTATTTATTGAACCAACGGCAATGCCTTTTTAAACAAAGATTAACAAACATGCAGAAATAACTGTTGTACACTAACAATTTTATGAAAAAACAATATGACTATAAAAAATAACAAACAATAGAAAAACTAACATGGTAAGGTAAATAAATAGTAACAACGAACATGAAATAAATTAAACTAATATAAACTTTCAAAATTCAACAATGAAAAGACTAAAGCTAACTAGACTAAACAAATGATAACAATAAACCAATACTGAAAGCAAATAACAAAATAACTAGCGTTATAATGAATGTGTGTAAGTGTAATGTAATCGGATGAAGTGTGTAGGTGTGTGTGTGTGTGTGTGTGTGTGTGTGTGTGTGTGTGTGTGTGTGTGTGTGTGTGGTGTGTGTGTGTGTGTGTGTGTGTGTGTGTGTGTGTGTGTGTGTGTGTGTGGTGTGTGTGTGTGTGTGTGTGTGTGTGTGTGTGTGTGTGTGTGTGTGGTGTGTGTGTGTGTGTGTGGTGTGTGTGTGTGTGGTAGTGTGTGTGTGTGTGTGTGTGTGTGTGTGTGTGTGTGTGTGTGTGTGTGTGTGTGTGTGTGTGTGTGTGTGTGTGTGTGTGTGTGTGTGTGGTGTGTGTGTGTGTGTGTGTGTGTGTGTGTTGTGTGTGTGTGTGTGTGTGTGTGTGTGTGTGTGTGTGTGTGTGTGTGTGTGTGTGTGTGTGTGTGTGTGTGTGTGTGTGTGTGTGTGTGTGTGTGTGTGTGTGTGTGTGTGTGTGTGTGTGTGTGTGTGTGTGTGTGTGTGTGTGTGTGTGTGTGTGTGTGTGTGTTTGTGTGTGTGTGGTGTGTGTGTGTGTGTGTGTGTGTGTGTGTGTGTGTGTGTGTGTGTGTGTGTGTGTGTGTGTGTGTGTGTGTGTGTGTGTGTGTGTGTGTGTGTGTGTGTGTGTGTGTGTGTGTGTGTGTGTGTGTGTGTGTGTGTGTGTGTGTGTGTGTGTGTGTGTGTGTGTGTGTGTGTGTGTGTGTGTGTGTGTGTGTGTGTGTGTGTGTGTGTGTGTGTGTGTGTAAAAGTTGGCAGGGTGTGAGTATTTATAGGTGAGTGGAAGGAGGGTTGCTTGGTTATGGAGGGCTTCAAAATTTTTATGGTTTATTTACAATTAAACTGAACGTTTAGAACAGTTCTGTATTTTCATATTTTCTCTCATCAATAGCCTAGTTTGATACTCTATGCTGAGTATATGTTGATTTTTTTCATTTCTGTTGGGCATCCAAAAATAATAGCTGAAAAAAAAACTTTATCTTCATCATCTTGTCTACCTACGCTCTTCTAAAAATACTTTAATGTATGTTGTAGTACATTGCTATTTTCTAAATTCAGTTTAAGTTAATATAATCATTATAAATAAAATGAGGGGAGTACTTTGACAACGATAACAAATATTTTAAAACTAATTATGGCAATGAGCTGTCCAATGCCATATTTTAATAGTTGCTCTTAATTCTGATTCTCATCACTTGTATGTAGTGTTAGCAGAAAACAGTCACCAGGGTCAAGTGTAGTGCAAACCTGTGATGCCTGCAAGTTTTTGTTATATTTATGGTACTTTAATGGTGAAAGTTGTCAAATAAATATATTGACATTATTTAACTTAGGTTTTCAACTAAACACGAGTGAAGAAATAAATGATTTAATTCTATACTGGCTTGCTTTGCACTGGTATTTACAGGATGTGAGTTCTGTTACTTTATGTATGTATACCTTTTGATGCCTTTATTTTTGTTGACTAACTTGGAATTGTATTGAAATTTTGAAAGTAGTAATTTGGCTGGATTATATATAATAATAAAAACATTTCCTGTCTTGTTTGATGTCTCTTGTTAAGAGATTTTTATTTGTAATTTTAACCAAGGGATTTAGATTCTAATCTGACATACCCTATATTAAATAGTATAAATCGAATAAATATCTCAGTAGAAACTAAGAGAACCTTGAAATTAGAATAACAATTTTATTAACTATCAGTCATACTATTTTCCAGATGCTTTCTAATTTACCTTTAACTTTAAGGTAAGCTTTGCTCAAGAATTAGGCTTGGTCTAAAATAATAAATTAAGCCTAGCCTGTATTCAAGGACACATTTCATGGTTGCAATTTTACAGATGTCAATAATAAAGTAAAGGAACAAGGTAAGCTTAACCCTTTCCATCCCAGACATTTTTTGAATAGTTGTTCAAAAAATCCCAGGTAGGCCTATTTTCATATTTGAAACACCCAAAAATCCCAGGCTCTTCCTATTGATCTTGTCGTACGTTAGGCCTACTATAAAAATTATATTTATGAAGCAAATTTATTATTTTGAGTTTAATTAGTTTTCTAAAGATATAATCTGCAGTACAAAATTAAATAAAGGACTTTAAAAAGTTTATATTTTTGTTGTATTTATATATATATAAAAAAAATTTCAAAAATTTTTGAGTGTGTTATGAATGGCACTAAAAAATTCATTAACCAGAGCCAATAAAACTATTTGAAATACCATTTAGTTATCTTCAAATATTTCATAATGCTATGTTTAAAATTAAAAAAGTTAATGCATTTCGAGTTTTTATCCTACGCATAACAACTAAGCCATTTATGTGGTTTGATCATGACTCTCGTCATATATGCAATTAGTGATTTTATTATCACTTATTGGTAACCTAATACATTTTATTTTACTTATTTCTACCTCCCATAATACACAAACAATCACATCAGTCAAGTAACCTCAGCTGACGATCACATCTGACGAAAAACAACACAGCTGTTTACGCAAATCAAAGGCAACAATATAATACAAGATATGGTACTGTAGTAAAGCATCTATCGTAGTAAATCAGTTTTTTTTTTTTTTTTATAATAGAAAATGATATTCCGAACATTTCTATATCATTAATATAAATATTTCGTTATTAAATATTTTAAAAAAATTATTACTAAACGTCCGGAAAACCGAACGCTGGGATTTTTGGAACATTTTTCGGACGTCCGGAAAACCGGACTTTGGGATTGAAAGGGTTCAAGGAGACGTTGAATTGTAGCTATTACATTTTTACATTTTATTAACACATTTTTTTTGGAAGGGCTATTAAGCACTTCTTACATACTTTGTTAATCTTGACACTTTAATCATCAGTGGATATAATAATGTCTAAATTAACCATGAACATAGCCTTTATCCCTATAAAAACTCATTACAGTTAATAGGGTAATTTTAAGATCAGAAAATTTTACTTCTTAGCAAATCCTATGCTACGTTACTTTGTATACCTCTATAAAAAATTAGCGCGATTTTTGTGACATTTTATTTAATTTGATATAGTTTTTTATGCTAAACATGATTTTGAAACCTATTTATATTTACGAAAATTGTTATCAAGGTAGGTTTAGGCTAGGTCTACTGCAGAAAATTACTTTCCTGGCTAATCGTGTCTAAGATATTGCCTGTATGCGTTAAGATAATTAAAGCCCAGACTAATTATGAAAAACGAATTGCATATATTATTGTTAGAGAGATGAACAGAAGGTTGTCCTGAAGGCCAAGCAACCGATTTGGATGCTAACCACGACATTTCGTCTAATTAACAGGTGTTTTTTTTCTTTTTCTGAATAATCAAACATAGGCTATTGCAGAACCAAATAAGTATAAATTCTTGTTCAATAGGTCTTAAAAAACTGGGTTTAAAAATATAAAATAATAGTCGAAAAATCATGATTTAAAAACAAGTTTTCAATCAATTTTTATTTCATATTGTACAATACATACACAAATAGGCCTAGTGTTATATTTTACATTCATAGTGATCAAACCATAGAAATTAATTCGTTCTAATTCATAACTCATCATTTAATAAAAATTGGTCATTTTGATGTTAATCTACATCTCTTAGTAGAATGGTTCCCATCCTTTTAATAGGAACTAGAGTACACCTGAGGCTTTTTATTTGACTTGGAGTAGCACTAGTTGTGTCTATGAACAAGCTACGCTAAACTGTAATATAAAATTAAATTTGCAAAAAAGTTCTATACTAACTTAAGTTATATAAATTTTGGCCGCTTTATACATGATAATTTAATTCTAGTTAAGTAATTGCATTCTGTTCTGCTGGGGTTGTGTTACCAGTTAATAAATATTTCCCACTTTGACATAATTTATCTCTTATTTATTTATTTTTTGTGGTTTAAAAAATCTACATTCAATCAACTCTTGCATGCCACAAAAATGCTCTCGCCACCCATTCCGTAGGTAACTGGTGTTACAGCCACCAGTATTTAAATTCAATAATAAAAAATAAACTAAATGAGTCAATAAGTTTATACATCTGGTAATAGTTATTTGCTTATTTTATTGAGATATTGCCATATAAATACTCCATTCAGACTGTAACTTAAATAAAATGGGAATAATGTGGTAACGGGTTTTACAGAATAAAGACATGTTTAGTTTAAAAACTTTGTGAAATATGAAGGCAAAAAAATTATGCCAGTAAACCAAGATTATGAAGTTAAACTTTATATTAATAAGTTGGTTAAAATAAAAATAATAATACATTTTCAAGGAAACTTATACAGGTAACGGGTGTTTCAAGGAATAGTAACGGGTGTTACCGGTCTGAGGTATCTACAGATATTGTCAAAACTAAAGTTCAGGGTTGATAAATTATGAAATAAAACGTAGGTATATGTTGTATTTATTCATAAATTATTGCGAAAAACACTTAAAATTAATATGGTTATGTATACAGAGTGTCCCGTAGGTACTGACCAAAATTTCACGAGGTTATACTATGAGTGAAAACAAACAATTTTCGTCATATAATGTATAGTCCCATCTTGCTTAGTTTTCTGTCTGTATGTCTGTTTGTGTTTTTTAGAAAATAATTTATATCTTCAAAATGGTTGAGATATCAAGTTGAAACTTTTAGTGTTTCAACTTGATATCAAAAATGTAATGACCTTATTAGTGTACATCTAAAATAAAAGTTTTAAAATGATATCATTTACATAAACAAAATGGCGGCCATTTAAAATGTTCAAAGCCTAATAACTTTTAAAACAATTGGTGTATTCTAAATATAAACGATATACTGTATATCAGCCATTCAATAGCAAGATGAGCATACGGGTGAAAAATTAAAAAAAGTTATATAACAAATAATATTACATAACATTGCAACAAAAGGTCCCTATTTTCATAGTCCTAAATAGTTATTAGGCTTTTTTCAATATTTCACTCTTTTTGTGACAGTAAACTTCTGTCTTCTCAGAGTATATTGAGAAGAAGAGTTTTGCTATTTTTTTTTTTAATATGAGTAAATCAGCTGATATCTTAGGTAATGGAGTAGTTTAATAGAAGAACACACCCTTTTCTTTGTAGCAGCACATTGGAAGAGGTAAGATCACTTATATTTATTTCACTGTAACTCAATTTCACTTTGATTTTCTTCTTGTAACAACTTTTTCCAAAAAGATATGTTATTTTTTTTTTTTTGTACAAGAGAAATACAAGACAAAGACAAATATATGTGTACTAACTTCCTTACAATACCTATTTATTTAATCTTTTGTAAAAGATAGGTTATGAGCCAATAAAACTATACAACAAATCTCACATGGATATAGTCTATCTGACATCTGTTACTAATATTACGTAACACCGTTACCACATTTTTAGCCACTTATTTTCATTACTATCAAATCATAGGTTCTTATAACGTTAAGAATGTACATAACCACATTTTTACAAAAGATTAAATAAATAGGTATAGTAGGGAGGCTATTACACATATATTTGTATCTTTTTGGTAATGGGTGTTACATGAAGGAAATTGAGCTACAGTGAAATAATTAAGTGATCTTACCTTTTTCTCAATGTGTTGCTACAAAGAATTAACTTTCCTCTATTAATTTATTCTAGTACCTAAGATATCAGCTGATTTATTGGTATTAAAAAAATATGACAAAAATCAGCCAAAATTCTTCTTGATATAATCTGAGAAGATTGAAGTTATTATGCAAAAAATCAGTGAAATACAAAAATCCTAATCACTATTTTGGACTATGAAAATAGGGACCTTTAGCTGCAATGTTATGTAATATTATTTGTTAAATAATTTTTTTAATTTTTCTTTTCTAGGTTCATTTTGCAATGGAATGGCTGTCACGCATATCACCAGTGGTATGCGTACCTCCGTTTGGGAAACATGCCCTAGTACATTATACATTTCTCAACTATAAAACTAAAAACTGGTCTCATTTGCTTTTGTACATATATTAATAAATTTATTAAAATGCAAATGACCTTTTGATTATTGAAAGTTAAAAATGTTTTTAATCTTCTTGAAAAAAAAAAAATGCAACCAATGAGTAAAAACTCCTTTTTTATAAGAAATATCTTAAGTATTTTTCTGAAAGAATTATTATCTATGCTATTTCTAAAGCAGCTGGTAAATGATTTAAGAATTTAACCCGCCAGTGGACTCATGCCGGCGAAAAGACCGCAAGCAGCCATTTTGTTTGGCAGAGGGCTGACCGTGAGTCACAACTACACCTCCCTCCTGCTACTTGTCGAGGACAACATCCGTAAGGTCTGGAGGGGTAGGGGGACCAGATAGTCACCTTACGAGCTTCGGCGTGTGTGTTTGTTTTACCGTGCGGTCTTTTTTACCCCAAGAATCTTGGCGAAGAAGATGAAAGCAATTCATCCGACTGAACAAGGCGTGTATATTTTACAGTATATATACGCATTGTACAATATTTAAGTCTTATTCAAATGTAATTTTATTAACTTTTTATTAAATAACAATATACAATTATTATAAAAATATCAAACATTCAAAACTTCAAAAATTAAATAAATTAATTAATTCAGTTATTTTATTATATAATTGTAATATTAAGATGTATAAATCATATATACAATGTTATTGAAATAATAAAAGGTGTTTTTTGGATAAAACAGAAGTATTTCCTTTATTAAAACCCTAAACAAAAAAATGCGGTCTAAAAGACCCCATGAGTCTACTGGCGTAATGAAGTTCATGAGTCCACTGGAGGGTTAATGCTTATGGGAAATGTCTAAGAGATAAAAACTGAGATTACATGGGAATCGTCAATTTGGTAGCTGTCCCTTGTATTGTAATAATTTATATTGCTTCGTAATCTAAAATTTTGTGGTTGATTTTTAATCTTACTACGCAATAAAATTTGTACTGGTCATAAACAGTTAAAATATCCAATTCTGAAAAAAAAAGTACGGAAATGGAAAAAGTAATGTTTTTGTTGTTTTGATTTGTGGAGAAAGTCATATAGTTTTTTGAAAAACCAAGCTATTTTCAAAAAATAGTTTTGGAAGCTTTCAATTTGTCTTTACAAGCTACCTTTTAGTTTTTAGCTGAAGTGATTAAGTTGGAGTTGGTTTTTGGTTGTAGCATATACAAATAATAAGGGCCCAAGGATGAATGAATGAAAATACTTATTTATTCAGGCGAAAATAAATAAGTAGATAATTCTACATGGATTGACCCTTGTAGAACACTATGTTATATTTTTAAATTGTATGGGTTATGTTTAGTGATTGTATCATCCTCTATACATTTAATTTCAACATACTGCTTTCTATTATAGAGATATGATCCAAATAAATTTAAATAGGGCTCCGATATTCCTAACATTTTATGAGAAACTCAGTCAGAGGCTTTTGTCAAACCATGTATATATCAACATTACTTTCCAAAAAGCTGTTGTCACTAATCTACCTTACGTAACCCACATAGAGTATAAAATAAATTGTTGTTTTGTAAATGATTAACTGATTTCTTGTGCATCACCCTCTCGTAAATTTTAAATATGGAAGGAAGAACAGATACAGTATAGTGGTATTCCATTACTGAGTTTTCTCCTTTTTAAAAAATATAAGAAATAATTCAATAACTTTGAATTGATACATTTAAATTTATTTTATTTAAAATTGGTGCATTTACTTACACATATAAAAACAATGAATCGTAACTCTGTATGTCATAAGGATTACAACAAGACCAAGTACTGTAACAACGACCTCTAGAAGCCAAGAAAACAATGTTTCAGGAAATTAATAACAACTTTTTTTCTCAAAAAGTTACAATTCTAAAATTTATAAAACTTATAGAAAACATTTCTATTAACCAGGCATTGAAATATAAGTACGATACATTAATGGGTTTTTGAGTAACAGTGTATATTTGGTTTACAGTGAAAACTAGTTAAAATTCTGGTACTCTTTTTGTTTCAACTGGGATAAAAATTATTAAAACTGTTATGAAATGTTACAATTCACATATCATAATGTACAGTTAAACGAGGAAAACAATGGTGTCATTGGATATTTTTTAGGCCTCTTAGTTCTTTACAAAAACAATCTTAAAACTTGAGTGCATATAATTTTTGCGCTGACAGTAAATCCATGGGTGTTTTCATGGTGCAAATGAATGCCCTTTGTCAGCCGACCTCTCCCTTTGTTCTGTATAGTCTAACAAAATCTTATTTGTAGTAGTCTTAGATATGTCCTCTTATGTATTGAGCAATCCCTCACATAGTTATACGCCGATCCGCAAGCAAAAGTTCCTCAGCATTCATTACTGTCTCGTTTGAAACAGACAGATGGCCGTAGCTGACCTAGTAGTGTACATTTGTTCACCCTTATGCAAACTCCCTACACCACTTACGCATATTTTTAATGTCTATACATTTGGGGCAACTGGTGATGGATTTCAAAAAGGTTGTCCCCTTAAACCACTGAAATCTAATCACAAACTGCAATTCACACTTGGCGGGGAATATCGATTTTCCCTTCCAACGTTAATGGCTGCTAAACCAAGACTGAGCGTCGCAGAGGGGTGGAAACTGACCGGACTAGTGATGGGGGAAGCAATGAACACGCCACTGTTGTCAGATTTATTTTAGCTTGATCAGTCACAACTTGAGCTCGCTGGAGACCTTATTTTACGGAGAAACCTTCTAAAATTGATTATCTTATGATAAAAGTTAAAATAAATAACAAAATACAAAAAGGAAATGAGCCTACATGGACAGATAGCCTATGCGTAGACTTGAGTTGTTATTTTAAATACATTTGTTTATTATTATTTTTTAATATATTGATTATTATTCCTATTGTATTTAGGCTATTTTATATTGTTATTTGTTCTATTCATAATTGGTGATAATTGATTAACTATATCAGTGTACAAAAAGGGGTAATTACTTAATTTGGAGTTGTCAAAAGAAGGAGTTTTAAGAAGAGTGATTGTTGTTGGTAAAAGAGGAAGGTCAAGACTGCCAATACGACGACAAACTCTGTCTTCTCCTTACTCAATTTAAGTATTCAGTCAGTCATGTTGTTATAAAAATTAAAAACTTTGGTGATTGAAATAATTTTAAATTATTGTGATTTTTATTTATTTTTCTGAAAAATTCATTTCCATTAGGCTAACAAATGTACTAGTATTGGAGATAGATTTTGTTCATTGCAATGGAATGGTTCCAATATTAAGTGAATAGCAAGTAATATAAGAGTAAATTATAGAGTGAGCATTTTATTTTTGTAATGTGTATTAAAAGATATTATTGGTAATTTGCTAAAATGAGTATTAGTAGGGTAGCACTTACGTTTTTAAATCTCGTCGTAAGAATTGATTTTTGTATTATGTTTAGTGGAAGAATTGCAGTTTTATGAAAACACTACCAAGCGACCACGCCAAATAAGTGACTGGTCATAAGCAAGATATGAAATTTGTGTATCCCTATAATTTAAAATTTCCTATACATTTCCAAAGGCTAATATTTATTTTTTAATTATATTTTGTAAGTAATCAATCAATGTGATTTGTCCATTTAAGATGATTTAAAAAAATAACACCTAAATATTGATAAGAATTTACTTGTGGAGCCTACCGTTGGATGAAACAACCTATAAAAGAAAAGTGCTGGTGTTGGCAGACAGCTTCACTCGCACTATAGTAGACATACTGGAGGAAAGGCTACACACTGCCTACTGAGCCATGTCTATCATCAAACCCAAACACAAACTTGTGGAAACTCACTAAGGATATCAGGGGCTTAGCAAAAAACTTCACGAAAGAGTGTTATGTGATGGTTCTGGCAGGTTCCAGCGATGCACCTGATGTCATAAAAGAGGAGAATACTAAAATAGATTTAAATGTCGATAAAGTAACATTTTTCACTTCATGTATTAGTAACAGGTGTGGCAAAATAACCTCCCTATTTTTAAACTTGAATAAAAACACAGGTTTTTTGCAAAAACAATTTTTATTTTTGTTAACTTATTCTATAATATGGGAAGTTTAGTCTACTTCGTTTTGAAAAGGATACCAGAAAAGTATTGGCCTTGGTTATCGAAACACTGTTACAATCAAATTCTGAAGCTCTCGTTAACTCGCTTGAGCATGGCCTGAGGGATTTGTTGAATTTCCTCGCGTATTGCTTGCTTTAAATTTTAAAGGTTCCTGGGGCGATGTTTGAACACCTCAACCTTTAAGTAAATCCATAAAAAATGTCCCAAGGAGTTGAATCGGGTGATCGTGCTGGCCACACAATGTCCCCTCACTGAGAAATCAGTCAGTCAGGAAACATTTACCTCAAAATTGTTATTGATATTCAATGATTTACTGAGCCTATTGAAGGGAGTACAATATTATGTTTATTCCTAGTGCTATATGAATGATTATATGATAAGTATTAAAGCTGTAAAGATTATTTCTAACATATAATGAATTATAAAAAATATACAGTGAAGGCACATTCATAATTTGAAGAGGTCTTAGAGCTACTTTTACAAGATTCTTGATCTGACAAACCAATCATTATTATTTTTTATGAAAAATACTTTGGAGACAGAACTGACATTATCCCATAGCCTAATGCCATGTAACAAAAGAGAGTGAAATATGTGGTAAACAATACTTTGTTACTCACACAGTTCTTAAGTAAACAGATTTAATAGTGCTTTGTATCCATCATATGTTAAAAACAATCCTAAAAAAGTTGTTTTTTCACAGATTTTGTATTTTAAATTATTATAACTAGCATAAATTGGAGCAAACTTAGATTTATGGATAAGTGTAGGCACCCAGCAGTATAATGTTTAAAATTTAGTTATAAAAAATTGGTTAGTTAAGATTACACTAGTTTAGTAATACACTTAACTCACTTTCTAGTATAGTTTTAAATTAAATTTTTTGTTTTGTTTTTAGTGCTCAATGGAAATCATTGTTACAGTTGTATAGAAGATTAATGAAAAAATGAACTCTTAGTACAATGGATATCAAAGCACTTACGAAAAGCTCAACTTTTAACTCATTCACTACAGGGAGTAGCCATAAGATTGGAGCATGGTTTGCCACACTCAGTCTTCGAACTAGAAAAGCTTCTAAAAGTATAACATTGGGTGAGTTGTACATTGTTGTATTTATTATTCAATGAGTTTGTATTTTAGCATTCTCTGTGTATCTGTTAAAACAGTCCTTATTTCTTCACTTTAACTATTGTTTGGGTTTGGGTGAACCATGGTAGGAAATTATGCTGACCAGTGAATCATACTGGGTGTGACCAAAGTTATAGATAACAACATGAAATCTGATAACAAAGTGTCATAGCCACTTCATTTCATTTCATAGTCACCTGACCAAATATTTTTACTCTCAAAATTGTTAGAGTGTTGGATCCCTCCTAGAATGATTTTCTAACCAAGCCACTGATCTAGGTTTAACCCTTTTAAGACCAGATGGCGGTTTACTACCATTCCCATAACTTATCATCGACACAGTATACTGCCAGGACATACCACAACGACCAGGTGGCGGTTTACTACCATTCCCATAACTTATCATCGACACAGTATACTGCCAGGACAAACCACAACGACCAGGTGGCGGTTTACTACCATTCCCATAACTTATCATCGACACAGTTTACTGCCAGGACAAACCACAACGACCAGATGGTGGTTTACTACCATTCCCATAACTTATCATCGACACAGTATACTGCCAGGACATACCACAACAACCAGGTGGCGGTTTATTGCTCCTTATATGTTGCGTATTTAAAATTATTTACTTATCATTATAGAAACTCTCTAAGTTTACTTTGTGTACTACATGAGCAGGATTACAAATAAAAATAATTTATTTTTATATACAATTCATTTGGAGTTGAAACATTTGTTACAGCATTTGTGTTTGTAGATTATGTGTGTTTTGCTTAATTTGTTTTTATACTCAGGTTGACTTAAACGTGTAGAAAGATATGAATTAAAAGTTGTTTATCTTTTATCTAGTATACTGTAGTGGCATTGAAATCAGTAGAACAAGATAATGGTATTAGGAGAAGTGAAAATTGAAAGGATTATGCAAAAAAATTTAAAATTTTGTTAGCTGTGTGCTAATCCAAAGTTATTTTCTGTCGAGCTAACCACTGGACAAAGTGTGCAACAAGATGATTAATTCACAGTGTACATGAAACTTACAACTATATACAGTATGTTGGAGCAACTCCCATATGGCATTGAAACTGAATAGCGGAGTAAATTTGTATTTCGTTTAAGTAATAAACATTACATAGATGACAATGTAAGGAAAATTTATTTTCAATGTAATTTAATTCTTAACTCATAGATACAGTATGTGCACTGACTTTATCATGAGCTATAAAGTAAAGAACTATAAAAACAACTGTTTTGGGCATGTGCAGTTTTTTAAGTTTATCAAAAAGAACGAGGTGTATGTTTTTCAGCCATAAAATTT
Source organism: Stictocephala bisonia (assembly GCA_035578905.1). Lineage (NCBI taxonomy): Eukaryota > Metazoa > Arthropoda > Insecta > Hemiptera > Membracidae > Stictocephala > Stictocephala bisonia. The sequence continues at coordinate 25,931 of JAQJVL010004860.1, forward strand.
TGGTCTAGTCTTATAAGGATTGAGATATAATTTTTATAAATGGCTCAGTTCTCTCACAAATCAAATTATAACAACGGCACAACACATTCGAAGAGAAAATAATATATTCAAATTTATCTTAATTAACTACTGTTTTTTAGATAGAGCACTTCTATTGTTATAGAGGATAGTATATAAGTCACGAAACTGGCTGACAGTTTCACTGAATACATATAAATTACAAATTTACATATCCGTAGCCTTATACTCCGAATAAAATAACTTTGGTACTGGCGGAATAGCCACGCGCCACTGGTCTGAAATGACAAAACTCTGAGTTTTAATTTACTGTCCAACTCAAAATAAGTAAGCAATAATTTTCAAACTAATTGTATAGAGTCCATCATGTTATATTCTTTAAGAAAAAATTTGCTTTGTATTGTGATATTTGTGTTTAAGAACACGTTTTTATGAGTAAAATTGTGCGTGAGTCGTCTTTAACCTGTTACTGATGCGAGACTATTAATAGTAAAATAATTCCTTGCGATGGATGACAGTTTGATTCATTGTGATTAGTTTGGTTTATACTTATTTAGTAATTTTAAATATATATATATATATATATATATATATATATATATATATATATATATATATATATATATATACAGGGTGGCGCAAAAAGAACGCATGGATTTTAAAAGGCTATAAGTTGGTTAATTTTAATCACTCCAAAATTTTAATTACACCAAAACAATCATCAAACAACCCTATTTGAGAGTTGTGTGTTAATAATTATAAGACAATTAACTAATTTTTAAAAATAACATCAGAAAGATGGCGTCCTTCTGCATGAATACACATTGCAAGTCTCTCTTCAAAGTTTTCCATAACTTTGTTCAAAGTGTCCTGTGATACAGCGGCAATTTCTTCACTTATTGCAGCCTTCAATTCTTCGAGTGACCGAGGTTTACGACGATAAACTTTGAATTTCAGGTGTCCCCATAAAAAGAAGTCGCAAGGAGTCAAATCTGGCGAAAGTGCAGGCCAATAGAGATCGCCGAAACGTGGAATCACATGACCAGGAAACATTCCTCGAACGACAGCCATAGATTGATTACTCGTGTGGGCTGTGGCTCCATCCTGTTGAATCCATATTTGTTCCACATTGAGCCCCAAAGCTTCAAGATTTGGCTGCAAAAATGTGCGTAGCATTGTCACGTATCGTTCAGAATTAACAGTGACTGTTTGGTCACGCTCTTAAAAAATAAGGTCCAACGATGCCAATTTTAGAGACCCCACACCATACTGTAACTTTAGGACAATGCAGTGGTTTTTGTTGCATTTCCTGTGGGTTGTGAGCTGCCCAATAGCGGCAATTCTGCTTGTTTACTGAGCCATTCAAGTGGAAATGAGCTTCATCACTCAGCATTACAACATTATTGTCATTTCCAACGACATCAAGCATTCTCTCGCAAAAAACTCTACGTTTGTGAAAATCACGTTCATGGAGCTTCTGAACAAGCATTATCTTGTCAGGGTGGAATTGTAACTCACATGTCAGGATGCGCTGTAGCGATCGACGTGATAT
>JAQJVL010004861.1:0-40615 GCA_035578905.1 Stictocephala bisonia
CCTCTGGTATTTTTGCTTTGAGAAACATTTCAAAATTTTGAACAGTTAAGGTACAGTTAATGGCCTATTTTGGTCTCATTTACCCTCACCTTACCTACGGAGTAAGACTGTGGGGTAGCTGTTCCTTAGACAAACTTCAAAGAGTCTTTCGGCTACAAAAAAGAGCAATCCGAATAATTTCCAAATTAAAAGTTAGAGAGTCATGCAAACAGTCCTTCAGGGAATTAGGTTTGCTAACGCTGCCTTGCATTTACATTTTGGAGACTGCACTCTATTGTAGATTCAAATGTAATTTAACACGAGGTAGCGACATCCATCAACACGAAACAAGAAGTAGTCACAGTTTTAGAGTGGCTCGGCACCGTACATCGGCCCTGGAACGCAAACCGTCTGTAGCAGGCGTCAACATTTTAAACATTCTCCTAGATTATATTAAAAGAGAACAAAATTTCAACAAATTTAAGTCTCGATTAAAAGGCTACTTAGTGGCTCTCGCTTGTTATTCTGTGGGTGAATTTATAGCAGACTCCTAATTTGCGGATGGCTCAGGAGAGATCCTGTATGAATGTTATTGCTGTAGAAAAGTGTTTGTAGTGAATGAATGCGTTACTCTGTGAACGAATTAACCTCCCACTCTAAGCTTTGCTGAAATTGTTATTATAGTTATTTTATCACATCACTTAATGTATCATTAGTTTGTAGGATCATTATTATTAATAATATGACTTTTGCTATACAATATGTACATATTGTCAAAAAGCAATAAAAACTATTTCATTTCATTTCACTTCATTTCAGTATATATCATTGCATACATATATAACTAATAATAATTGTTACATTTGTTACTAACATTTATTGACGGTGTATTGATTTAAACTTATAGAGTTTACAAAATAATAATTAAGCAATATTCCGTATTCAAACTGCATTTGACAGTTAACATGCTACATACAGCATGAATTATGCAAGTGCAGGGCAACAATACAAAACAACAATTAATTATTCCAAAGGCATGGGACTGTGAGGGACAGGTTAAGTTACATGACACATTAATTATTGATGTTCCTAATATGTATGAAGTTTATGTATTGCAAAAGCCAATCCTTTATAGAAATGATATTGCTTTAAACTGTTAGTGACACATTAAAAATAATAAAAAGTAAACATGCAAGGAAAAAAATAAAACGAGTCATTTACAATTAAAAATTAATTAAAATAGCAAATAAGTAATCGGTAACAATTTCAAACGATTATTATTACCTCGAAAAGTTGTATTAGTATATATGGTTTGTATACAGGTGTGATGTTTTTATTTAGTTGTTCTTGATTATAAAGTTTTCGTTTTTATAAATAAAAACATTAGTTTTGTCATTTATAATGTCAAATTGTGTCCTTTATTTATTTTTACGTTTTATGAGGTAAATAATATTCTTTATTTATAAACGTGTTTTCGAAAATAGAACTAAAGTATGACGTATGGTTTTGTTTTCGATTATCTAAAATTTAAGTGTAATACATTTTACATTGAATAATTGTCGTATCTGCAACTATCTTATATATAAATAGTATATATATATATATATATATATATATTAGTCGTTATAACATAGAAACTAGTTAGTTGTTTACTGTAGATAAAAATAAAATTAGACTTGTTTATTTTCTATTACAGGGGTGATCCTAACCTATACGTAAATTAAACAGTAACATTTTTTCCATTTCCGTGCTATTTTCAAATATACGTTTTTACTGACGATTTGCGCAAAATTATCTTTATATTAATGAGAAATTGCTTTATTCAAGCTCAGCTTTATCATTCAAAACTTGTCTCATATACAAATAATGACACAAAATGTACCTTATAGTATTTAAACATGATGCAAAAGGCATCCATACACGTATTGTGGTATTGACCCACCCATACACACACTGTGGTATTGACCCACCCACCCACCCATACACACACTGTGGTATGTTAGTTAATTGTAAGAAATTGCTAAGTAATAAGAACTCTTATTAAAGTTTTAAAGTGCTGAAAAAGAGTGTATGACAAGACTAAATATAAACGTTTATTTAATTAGCCAAAATCGGCAGGTTTTGATCAACTGTAGGGTCACTGAAGAAAATATGCTCACACAGCAAGAGAACATCCTACAGTAAGACCTTCTTTAGCATTCATATAGCTGAATCAGATGTGTTTGGTGTATTATCTTAGGGAAATTATGTTGACAGAATATATTTAGTAAAGTTTGATTACTAGGTATATTAAATAATTTCAATACTTTATTGTATATATGGAAAAAATTTTAAATGTGAATTAACTTGTTTAAAACAATTAATGTTCTAAGTTGTATTGATAGCTTTTTGTACCAGCACTTACTCTAAAACGAGGCAAATGTACTTTATTACCATGGGGTAATATGTACCAAAGCTGTAAATAACTTCCTGAAAAATGGTTTATGTTAAATAATTTTAATGATTACTTATACATTTTACAATATTTATAGTCATGATAAAAATGATTTTTTTTGTCTTCGTTAAGGAAAAATATGTTTTTAATAAGCACATTTATTTCGTATTACTTTAGTTATTGTTTGTAAATATATTCATTAGTATTTAATTGTATATACCTAAGTTATTGATGGTTATCTATAAACAATCAAACTGGTAAAATATTTATAAATATTTAATGATTGACGGCTGCAAATTCTTAGTTGACAATTTACATAATATTAAGCTACTTCATTTTATTTAGTTTACTAGCTTTATAGAATTTATTATCTTACTTTATTTTATCTTACTTTATCTTAATGTATTATCTAGATTAGATTAGATTAGATTGAAAGGGGATGTACAGTTGGTCCAGCCAACCCTTGCAACGAAGCCTGAGGCTTTTTATGCCAATCCCGATGCCTAATCGTCGTAAAGCTGGCAATCCTTGACCAGGTCAAGGAGCTTCTTCACTAGATTAGTAATTTCCGACTATCCCAGAGGTGAGCCTTCAAAAAGTACTCTTCTCCTGGCACCAAGAGCCTCACACTCCAGGACAATGTGTTCTGCCGACTCTTCGTCCTCCCCACAGAGGTGACAGATGGGATCCTCCGTAAAGAGTCCCACTGTTCTTAGATGCCTCCGGAATTTGCCGTGACCGGTGATGAGTCCCACCACCAGCTTTACGTGCAATTTACTCAATCCAAGAAGTGACTTTGTTAACTTCTGGGAAGGATTTCTGACAAGAACCTTGCCGAGTCTTTGCCCTGGGAACCGCCGCCATCTTTCAAGATGTCTGGCGCTGACCCAGTTTTTGATTGCTGTTTTGACAGCTGCAGCCGAAACGCCGCAGGCCGGCTCAGGACCAATGAAGGGCTTGATAGCACCTTCCCTAGCCAAGGCATCGGCCTGCTCGTTGCCTTCTAATCCCCTATGTCCTGGGATCCATTCCAGCAAGACCTGATTTCTTGAACCCAGGATGCTGAGGGACTCCACACATTCCCAGACTAGACCAGATGGAACCTTCCAGGAGTCAAGAGCCCCTAAGGCCGCCTGACTGTCTGAGAGGATGTGGATATGTTTCCCGCAAACCCCTCTCATGGTTTGCGCTGACCGTATGGCGACTTCAGCTTGGAGAACGGTGCCATACGCTCCCAGGCTCACGCTAGCGTTGGTCCTAGGGTCGCCAGTATAGACACCAAATCCAGCTCTGTTGCCCATTCTTGACCCGTCTGTGAACCATACAATTCAGTCGTGAGAAGAAACCGGGCTACTAACACCGTCCCAGTACTCCCTCGACCTAAACTCCACAGTATAGGGTCCGTGAAAAGTTAGTTGGTCCCAATGAAGTCAGGCTTCATTGAGAGTACCTCATCGTGTACTAGATTGACCACTGAGGAGTGACCTGTACAGGACCCCCTCCAGTGGCCAGTCAGTTGAAGCCTGTAAGCCGCCGCCCGAGCCTCCCCAATAATGAAGAGATCAAGGGGCGGCAGGTTAAGAAAAACCTCCAGTGCAATTGAAGGGGTCGACCTAAAGGCCCCTGTCATGCACATGCAGGCAAGTCTTTGTAGGCTTGAAAGCCTACCCCGGACACGGTACGGCACGGGAGAGTGGATGTTTGGTAGGATAAGGAATTAATGGGATAGGAGTGCTCTCAGTATCGGGATCACACTGAGAGCTGTGGGAAGGTACCCTCCTCCTTTCTCATCGGTTATGGGAAAGATGAGACCCCGGGCTTGGGACCGGTGCAGCGGAGTTGTGTATTATCTAACTTTATTATTACTGTATTAAGACCAATTGTTAAGCTCATTTCATAGGGAAGGAGTAGTTTCAAAGCTTTAAATTGTTTGTTAAAATGTATAGTTGGAATATTTTTTAGTAACTTTTTTGTACACAGAGACGTATACCTGTGCGGGTGACCTTGTGATTGTTTAGGGTGGCATGATGAACTAGGAATAGTTTAACTACATATTCCGTATTATATTTACTGCTGAATCAATTTGATTTAAAGTAAATATCCGCTGATTTATAATTTAAAATGAGATAATAAAATAACTTGTCAATAATAATAATAATAATTCATTTATATGCCGTAAAATTGTTTACAATTATGGACAATGTCAAATCATCTTAATTTTAAACTAAACTAAGTTTAAACATTTGTTCAACATTAAAAAAACAAAATAGATAAATGAAATACAATATATATTTTAATAATGTCTTATGACGTAATAAAAGGTTAGAAGTCAATGTGGTTCAGAGTAAAAAATTCATCTACAGAATAGAAGGGGTTTTCCAGGAGCCATATGTAAAACTTAGTTAAAAATTGTTTTTGACTGTACTTCAAAACCAAATGGGAAAGGAAATTGTATACTTTCAAGCATAATACCACATGGCTATCAAGAGAATTCGTCAATCTAGAAAAGTGTATTGATGTGTTCAGTTTCTGTCTGGTGTTGTGAGAATGATTTTTGAAATTAAAATGTAGCAAATGAGGATTTTAAAAAACATAGGAAATGAGATTGAATAGGTATAAGTTAATAATAGTTGAAATTTTCAAATACTGGAAAAGGGGTTTGCAATGTTCAAATAAACTTGATTCTGAAACTACTCTAATTGCTTTTTTTTGGATAACTAATATTTCCTTAATTCGTTTTGAATTCCCCCAGAAAATCAGACCATATCTAAAAATAGATTGGTAATAAGCGTATTATGCTATTTTTACATAATTTATGGTAACACATGACGTTAAACGCCTTAAGAGGTAAATTACTCTTGACAGCCTATTGGATATATTATGCTCTATATGTTCATTCCAATTTAGATTCTGGTCAATGAAAACACCCAAAAACTTAACACTAGATGGGAAGGTTCAAGAGGACCAGGTCACCGCCGCCCACAGGATTCCCTCCTTCAAACAAGATCGCAGCCCATCTATTGTGGTCCAGTTTGTAAGCAGGTCGACCAGGGATGCCATGCTTATGAAATACAGGGAAAAGAAGACACTAACTGCAAACCAGGTGAATCCATCTTTCCGCGCACATAAAGTTTATATTAACGAGCATCTTTCGCCTGCTAATAAAGTATTATTAAGTAAACTTAAGCAAAAGTGTAAGGAGGCAGGATTTGCCTATGTGTGGGTCCGTGATGGGAAGTTTTTTGTAAGAAAATCGGCTGGTGAAAAATGTTTAAAAATAAACAGCTATGAGGAATTTAATAAGATCAAATAAGAAATTAGTTGTAAATAGATTTCTAGCTTCTTTAAATATTTTTCTTATTTTTCTCTTATCTATGTTATTGTGTGTATATATATTGTAGTATATTTTTCGTTATATGTCTAATAATATAAATTTAAATGATTTCTTCTGTCCTGTAACATATAAAGCCGATTTTAGCCTTATTTACACCAACATAAGAAGTCTTAGAAGTAATTTTAATAGTTTCATTCTAGAATTTAATAATATTAAAGAAATTCCTCAAATTGTAGTTTTAAGTGAAATATGGATAGGATCTAATGAAGTGAACTTATATAACTTACCGGGTTTCAAATCTTTCTCAAAGTGTAATGACCTATACAGAGCAGGTGGTATTATAATAATAACATTCGGACACTCCAGACTTCTCTGGTCATGTCCACGTTAATGGCAATCATTGAGCGTAAGCCATGTCGTTACTAAGAGGACAGAGCGTAGGACCTCGCCTACATCTCCACAACACTTTGTCCCAAAGTAGCTGGGTTACAGCACTACGCCACTAGTTCCAACATATGTATATGAGACACGCAAATTGTGAGGTATTTTAATGCGACTATGATTAAATAATTTGTTTTGTTGACTGCTCACTCGAAGTTAGCCAATTAACACTTAATATGTTCACAGCTGATGCATTACTTCTCGATGTAAAAATAAACAGTACCTACTTTAAATTACTATGTTTGTATCGTTTTCAATTTTATCCAGTAAATCAATTTTTGGATGAATTAACTCTTTTACTTGATAATTTGCCAAATAACATTATTTTGATTGGAGATGTAAATATAAATTTATTGGTAAATAGCATAGATAGTCAAAGATATCAAAGTATTCTGGTTAACAATGGATTTGTCTCCCTTATAAATTCTTCTACTAGAATAACCAGTAACTCAGAATCGTGCATTGACCATATTTTCGTAAGACATAGACACATCAATAATTTTAAATCTGATATTTTTGACCTTGGATTGACTGATCACTGTTTATTGGGACTTAAGTATGTAAGTTTAATTAAAACTGTCACTAATTGCCTGTCTAATAATCTAAACGATGTAGTTGATCCTTGCTTAAAGAAAACAACTATACATTTTGATTCAGTGAAATCCAAATTAAGTATTGTTGATTGGAGCGTAATATATTCAAACGACGATGTAAATAGTTGTTATAATATGTTTATTGACATTCTTAGTAATACTGTTGCTGAGAGTAGTAAGGTTATTGATTATAATGATAAGTTAATTAAAGCTAAGTTAAGGAGTCCATGGATAACCTTAATTCTATTACATAAAGTAAATAAAAGAAAGAAACTTTTTAAAATTTATAAAAGAAGGCCGTATGATAAAAATTTTTATGCTACTACAGCAAATTTTGTAAAGACTTAAAACTTGAAATAGACACTATTAAATACGAACATTTTAGAAAACAAATTGAGAACTGTAATGGTGATTCTTCCATGCAATGGAGAGTAATAAATGAGGTAACTGGTTCTGTAAACAATAAGAGCGTCCAAAAGGTCGAGTTAGATAACGGAGAGATAGTGACAGACCCTCGTGCGGTGGCAGAAACAATTAATAATTATCTCATCACTATGCAGAGATCTCAAACTGTCGGCCCTGTCTATCAACCGACCGTCACTTACCCACATTCTTTTTATGTTATTCCCATCAGTGTACCTGAATTCATACAAACTGTAAATAATTTAAAAAATAAAAAATCGACAGGTATTGATAAAATTAGTGTTTGTTTATTAAAAAATATTATTGAAACAATAGCTCCAGTTTTAGTATACATAATAAACTTAAGTTTTAATAGGGGCATTTTTCCGTCAAAATTAAAAATCAGTACTATCGCCCCTATTCATAAAAAAGATCACTCTATTAAGCTGGATAATCTAAGACCGATTAGTCTTTTATCAATTTTTTCTAAGATTTTTGAAAAACTAATGCTGAAAAGAGTTTTAATTTACTTAAATAAATTTAGTTTTTTTAGTAACAGGCAATATGGTTTCACAAAGGGAAAATCTACCGAGGATGCTTTGATCTCAGCAACAGAGCAGATTTATAATAATTTTAACTCAAATAGTAAAACAATAGGTGTATTTATAGATTTTAAAAAAGCCTTCGATTTAGTCAATCATGAAATTCTTTTAGTCAAATTGGAAGCGACAGGATTCCGGGGCGTTGCTTTGGACTGGTTTAAAAGTTTTTTGACCAGCAGAAAACAACATGTAAAAATAAACAATTGTTACAGTTCTCAACAAGAAATTGTAATTGGCGTCCCTCAAGGATCAGTGCTTTCAGCAACTCTATTCTTAATTTTTATTAATGATTTGCTAAATATTCGTTGGAAAGGAAGTATATCTGCTTTTGCCGATTACGTTGCTCTGTTTTACAAAGATGAGCATTTTAGAGTTGTTGAGAATCATATAAATAATGATATAAATTACTAAGAGATTGGTGCACATTAAATAAAATGCATGTTAGTATTAATAAAACAAAATTAATATATTTTGACCCAATTGGTGGTGACTTACCCTTTCAGATAAAACTCCATTCCTCTGACTGTAATTTATTTCTATGTAACTGTGAAACAATTCAGAGCGTAAAAAGTATTAAGTATCTTGGACTCATTTTTGATAGTAAACTCAGATGGGAAGAGCACATATTGTCTCTACACAATAGAATAAAATCATCCATTCGAACATTCTACTTTTTGAGAAATTTTTGTGAAACGGCATTGTTAAGATCTCTTTATTTTGCGTTAATTAATTCACGCCTACAGTATGGTATTGTATGTTTTGGTGGCACCTTTAAAACATTAATAGAAAAATTAAGAATATGTCAAAATTATTTTTTACGTATCATTTTAAAAAAACGGAAAAGAGAGAGCTCCTTTCCACTGTATCAATCCTTAAAAATACTGCCTTTCCAACATCTTTTTGTTTTCAAAGTTTTAAGTCTGTTTTATAAACGAAGTGGCAATACTGAAAATAATTTCATATATCATCATAACACAAGGAGCTTTTCTGCAGGCAATGTTAGAAGACTGAAAGTAAACAAATCAATTTTTAGACATTCTTATAACTACCTTGCACCAAAATATTTTAATCAGCTCCCTTATAATATAAGACAAGTAAATAGTTTTAATAAATTTTGTAATTTTTTAAAGATTTTGCTGTTGACTCAAAATAATATAGAATATATGAATCAGGTACTAAGTTAATATTTCCCACGTTATTATTTTATTGTAAACTGTAATTTTTCTAGCTTTTCGCAAGTATTGATATTATTTTTCTAAATATGATTTTACTCGTTTATATTTTCTAATAAGTAAAAAACAAACATTGCAGAGAGCGTCTTTTTGTTCTTTTATATGACTATGCTAGACTCTAAATAAAAATGTATTTTTAGTTGTTTTCCTTTATAAACTGGCCACACTACTGGTTAAGTGGTCAGTCAATTTCCGAGTTTGGTATCTGTCTTTATTATTGTATAGTGCTGTTGGAAATAAATCATTTATTCATTCATTTATTCATTTATTTAGTTTTTGAGGCAATTATAATTGACTGAACCTGATCTCACGCTAAACAATATATTTTTTGTCTTATCATTATTTATAAGAAATCCATTGGCCTGGAACCATTTGGATGCATTCATAATAGTGTTTTCAGATAGTAATTTAATTTCTTCTATGTCTTTACCAATGTTGACAAATGTTGTGTCGTCAGCGTACAATATAGTAGAAGATGCAGACAAACATTGAGGGAGGTCATTTATGCATATTAAAAATAAAAAGGGTCCAAGCGTGGACCCTTGGGGAACTCCACAATGTAAAGAGACTTCATTCGACCATTGGCCATTTATAAAAGTTTTTTGTTTGCGATTTGTAAGATATGACTTGAAATAATTTAGAGGTAACCCGTTCACAACATAATAAGATACTTTTTTGAAAAGGTCGCTATGATTCACACAATCAAATGCTTTGCTTAGGTCACAGAAGGTGGCCTGGGCAAGATTTTTATTTTCGAACGTTTGAATAATAGTTCTAATAAGACTGTCAATTGCATTTGATGTAGATTTGCCTTTCCTGAATCCGAATTGTGATGTGCTTAAAAAATTGGTTTGTTTCAAAGAATTCATTAATCTGGTCAAAAACTAAAATTTCAATTAATTTGGATAAGATTGGAATAATTAATATCGGGCGATAGCTGTCTAGCTTATCTTTTGGCCCTTTTTTATATACTGGGCACACTCTAGAGATTTTTAGTGAATCAGGAAAAACTCCTTCCTTCAGACATAGATTTATGCAGGAAGTAAGGGGATTGACAAAACTTGGGAGAATGAATTTAATGAGATTATTTGACATGCAGTATATGTCACTGCTGTCCGAATTACTGAGGCGTTTACTAGCTAAAAGCACGTCATCTGGTGTAATGGCAGTCCAACTAAAGGCAACTGGAGTTACGTCAGAGCGATTTAGAAAGACACAACAGTTATTAACATTAGATTTAAAATTATTTATTTTGTTTTTTAATTCGGAGACAGACTCAATACAGAAATCATTATACTTATTAGGCGTGAAACATAATATTTGATCTTGTTTTAATGTTCCCTGATTGCTCCTGATAACGTTCCAAGCAGCTTTACATTTATTTTTGCTGCGCTCAATGTATTTTATATTTTGAGAAATCTTTGCTTCCTTAATGGATTTTCTGTACTGTTTTTAGGGTAGCAAAGCTGTGCTTGACAGCCTTATTATCGGTGTTTTTTGCCACACCATGTAGAAAAAACAGCCTGTCTCTCATCTTTAGTATATCTGGTAAAAACCAGTTAGGACGCGGCTTAGTAGGTTTATTTGACTTAAGTAACTTTAATTTTTTATAAAAGTTGATGTTATTTAAAATTAAAGAGAAAAGGTGTTGAAAAATACAGGTAGCTCCTTTGCCTCGGTACTCTGATAAGTCGTAAGAGTGTAAATGGAGTGATATATCGTTATAAACCGATTTTGGAATAATGAATGTAGATTTATTGGCAGAGAATGTGGACGTTTTAGGTGTTTGCTTGTTGTTAGCGTGGAAGCCTAGCAGAATACCATCATGATCTGAATAAGGGAATGGAATAATTTTGCATGATGTTTTATTGCCTGGACTGTTAATAAATAAATACGTTGTCGAGGCAGTTATAGCCTCTTGTTGCAGCCTTATTAAAACAATAAAAATTATGCTGCCTCAATATATTTTTGAAAATAGTTACGGTTTTTTATTTGTACTTACATCAAATTTTGAGTTAATATCACCCCCTACAATAATAGTGTAGCTGGACCAGGAGCCCAAAAACTCATTAAGGTTGTCAAGTGTTTTAATAAACTCATACGCATCACCCGAGGGAGAGTGGTATAAAGAAACAGCTATAAGTTTTATTTCCTCAATAATAATGGCTGAGGCTTCAAAGTTAAATTCCTGGCAGAAATAAAATATATTAAATTCCTTTGCACATAAATTATCGCGTACGAATATTAAAGAACCTCCTCTTATGTGTTCAGACCTACTATAGGAGGCTGCACAATAAAAGCCTTGCGGATTGGAAGCGTCAATTTCATCTTTTTTCAGCCAGTGCTCGGTAAGACATATAAACTGAATACCATGTAAGCCAATTAGGAAACTTTACAAAACAGCAGTTTTTTTTCAAGACCTTGGACACTTATAAACAGAAAATTTAGATAATATTTTTTCTGAATTGTTATCAAAGAGATTAATTAATTTCTTTATGTTTAGGTATTTTTAAGTCGATTCCTTTAAGGCAATGGGTTGGGAGTTTAAATCATTGACCTCTGTGGCTTTGGATAACCCCCCTTAACAGAACTTTTTTTATATTCTACTATTACTCAGTTGGTCGAGACTTTCCGAAGGTCAATTGAATTTTAATGAGCTAATTGAGGAAGTAAGCTTGTCAACTTTTGTCTTCAGTACAACTCTGCCACGATGCGAGCTCAGTTTCCTCTGCTCAGCATTATCTTTCTACAAGGTATTTTATTACAATTTATTGATTTTTGCCTAAAATATATTTAATTTTGTACTTTTTCAATAGTATGTTAATAGTTCCATATTTTTATTTCAGATTTTACTTTGATGTTACAGAGCTTTGTGTATATTCTTTGATGTTACAGAGCTTAATGTATATTCTATGATGTTATAGAGCTTTATGTATATTCTTTGCTGATCTGTTCATCGCTCTTATTTTACTTTGATGTTATAGAGCTTTGTGTATATTCTTTGATGTTACAGAGCTTTATGTATATTATTTGATGTTATAGAGCTTTATGTATATTCTTTGCTGATCTGTTCATCGATCTTATTTTACTTTGATGTTATAGAGCTTTGTGTATATTCTTTGATGTTACAGAGCTTTATGTATATTCTTTGATGTTATAGAGCTTTGTGTATATTCTTTGATGTTACAGAGCTTTATGTATATTCTTTGCTGATCTGTTCATCGCTCTTATTTTACTTTGACGTTATAGAGCTTAATGTATATTCTTTGCTGATCTGTTCATCGCTCTTATTTTACTTTGACGTTATAGAGCTTTATGTATATTCTTTGCTGATCTGTTCATCGCTCTTATTTTACTTTGACGTTATAGAGCTTTATGTATATTCTTTGCTGATCTGTTCATCGCTCTTATTTTACTTTGATGTTATAGAGCTTCATGTATATTCTTTGCTGATCTGTTCATCGCTCTTATTTTACTTTGACGTTATAGAGCTTTATGTATATTCTTTGCTGATCTGTTCATCGCTCTTATTTTACTTTGATGTTATAGAGCTTTATGTATATTCTTTGCTGATCTGTTCATCGCTCTTATTTTACTTTGATGTTATAGAGCTTCATGTATATTCTTTGCTGATCTGTTCATCGCTCTTATTTTACTTTGATATTATAGAGCTTCATGTATATTCTTTGCTGATCTGTTCATCGCTCTTATTTTACTTTGATGTTATAGAGCTTTATGTATATTCTTTGCTGATCTGTTCATCGCTCTTATTTTACTTTGATGTTATAGAGCTTCATGTATATTCTTTGCTGATCTGTTCATCGCTCTTATTTTACTTTGATGTTATAGAGCTTTATGTATATTCTTTGCTGATCTGTTCATCACTCTTGTCTTAATACACTTAAAAATAGTAAATATCATTAATAGGCTTTACATGAATTTTTTTATATGTAAATAAGATCTCGTGGTTTTTTATTCTAAAAAAACCAACAATGATAATAAAGACCCTGTGACATTTTTAAACAATGAGGGTTCTTTTATTACATTGGGATTTAATTTTAAAAGGCATAAAATGTTTCCCAAATAAGGTTTTATAAGAAAAACTGCAGTATCAATTTAGAAAACAATTTTTGTATGAGCTATAAGTAATAAAACAAGTGTTAAGCTATTATGTTGTCTGGCTTTATTATGTAAATATATATAATACATTAACAGTTATCTAGTTATAGGTATACGTTATTGTACGAGCTATAAGTAAAAAAACAAGTGTTAAGCTATTATGTTGTCTGGCTTTATTATGTAATTATTTATAGTACATTAACAGTTATCTAGTGATAGGTATACGTTATTGTACGAGCTATAAGTAATAAAGCAAGTGTTAAGCTATTATGTTGTCTGGCTTTATTATGTAAATATTTATAGTACATTAACAGTTATCTAGTTATAGGTATACGTTATTGTACGAGCTGTAAGTAATAAAGCAAGTGTTACGCTATTATGTTGTCTGGCTTTATTATGTAAATATTTATAGTACATTAACAGTTATCTAGTTATAGGTATACGTTATTGTACGAGCTATAAAAAAAAAACAAGTGTTAAGCTATTATGTTGTCTGGCTTTATTATGTAAATATTTATAGTACATTAACAGTTATCTAGTTATAGGTATACGTTATTGTACAAGCTATAAGTAAAAAAACAAGTGTTAAGCTATTATGTTGTCTGGGTTTATTATGTAAATATTTATAATACTTTAACAGTTATCTAGTTATAGGTATACGTTATTGTACGAGCTATAAGTAATAAAACAAGTGTTAAGCTATTATGTTGTCTGGCTTTATTATGTAAATATTTATAATACATTAACAGTTATCTAGTGATAGGTATACGTTATTGTACGAGCTATAAGTAATAATACAAGTGTTAAGCTATTATGTTGTCTGGCTTTATTATGTAAATATTTATAATACATTAACAGTTATCTAGTTATAGGTATACGTTATTGTACGAGCTACAAGTAATAAAGCAAGTGTTAAGCTATTATGTTGTCTGGCTTTATTATGTAAATAGTTATAGTACATTTACAGTTATCTAGTGATAGGTATACGTTATTGTACGAGCTATAAGTAATAAAACAAGTGTTAAGCTATTATGTTTTCTGGCTTTATTATGTAAATATTTATAATACATTAACAGTTATCTAATTATAGGTATACGTTATTGTACGAGCTATAAGTAATAAAACAAGTGTTAAGCTATTATATTGTCTGGCTTTATTATGTAAATATTTATAATATATTAACAGTTATCTAGTGATAGGTATACGTTATTGTACGAGCTATAAGTAATAAAACAAGTGTTAAGCTATTATGTTGTCTGGCTTTATTATGTAAATATTTATAATACATTAACAGTTATCTAATTATAGGTATACGTTATTGTACGAGCTATAAGTAACAAAACAAGTGTTAAGCTATTATGTTGTCTGGCTTTATTATGTTAATATTTATAGTACATTAACAGTTATCTAGTTATAGGTATACGTTATTGTACAAGCTATAAGTAATAAAACAAGTGTTAAGCTATTATATTGTCTGGCTTTATTATGTAAATATTTATAATATATTAACAGTTATCTAGTGATAGGTATACGTTATTGTACGAGCTATAAGTAATAAAACAAGTGTTAAGCTATTATGTTGTCTGGCTTTATTATGTAAATATTTATAATACATTAACAGTTATCTAGTTATAGGTATACGTTATTGTACGAGCTATAAGTAATAAAGCAAGTGTTAAGCTATTATGTTGTCTGGCTTTATTATGTAAATATTTATAGTACATTAACAGTTATCTAGTGATAGGTATACGTTATTGTACGAGCTATAAGTAATAAAACAAGTGTTAAGCTATTATGTTGTCTGGCTTTATTATGTAAATATTTATAATACATTAACAGTTATCTAATTATAGGTATACGTTATTGTACGAGCTATAAGTAATAAAACAAGTGTTAAGCTATTATGTTGTCTGGCTTTATTATGTAAATATTTATAATACATTAACAGTTATCTAGTAATAGGTACGCGTTATTGTACGAGCTATAAGTAATAAAAAAGTGTTAAGCTGTTATGTTGTCTGGCTTTATTATGTAAATATATATAATACATTACAGTTATCCAGTTATATGTATACGTTTTTGTACGAGCTATAAGTAATTAAACAAGTGTTAAGCTATTATGTTGTCTGGCTTTATTATGTAAATATTTATAATACATTAACAGTTATCTAGTTATAGGTATACGTTATTGTACGAGCTATAAGTAATAAAGCAAGTGTTAAGCTATTATGTTGTCTGGCTTTATTATGTAAATATTTATAGTACATTAACAGTTATCTAGTGATAGGTATACGTTCTTGTACGAGCTATAAGTAGTAAAACAAGTGTTAAGCTATTATGTTGTCTGGCTTTATTATGTAAATATTTATAGTACATTAACAGTTATCTAGTGATAGGTATACGTTATTGTACGAGCTATATGTAATAAAACAAGTGTTAAGCTATTATGTTGTCTGGCTTTATTATGTAAATATTTATAATACATTAACAGTTATCTAATTATAGGTATACGTTATTGTACGAGCTATAAGTAATAAAGCAAGTGTTAAGGTATTATGTTGTCTGGCTTTATTATGTAAATATTTATAGTACATTAACAGTTATCTAGTTATAGGTATACGTTGTTGTACGAGCTATAAGTAATAATGCAAGTGTTAAGCTATTATGTTGTCTAGCTTTATTATGTAAATATTTATAGTACATTAACAGTTATCTAGTTATAGGTATACGTTGTTGTACGAGCTATAAGTAATAAAACAAGTGTTAAGCTATTATGTTGTCTGGCTTTATTATGTAAATATTTATAGTACATTAACAGTTATCTAGTTATGGGTATACGTTATTGTACGAGCTATAAGTAATAAAACAAGTGTTAAGCCATTATGTTGTCTGGCTTTATTATGTAAATATTTATAATACATTAACAGTTATCTTGTGATAGGTATACGTTGTTGTACGAGCTATAAGTAATAAAACAAGTGTTAAGCTATTATGTTGTCTTGCTTTATTATGTACATATTTATAATACATTAACAGTTATATAATTATAGGTATACGTTATTGTACGAGCTATAAGTAATAAAACAAGTAGTGAAGTTGAGAGTTGATATTGGTCACTTAATAATATGTTCAAATTATATAATTTACAATAAAACCAATATATTTTTAATTTTTAACTAGGCCTTTCGCCAGCAAAGCTGGCATCATCAGGCAACACAACTTTATTTGTAAACAAACAAGACAATAATTAGTTCTGAAAACAGATGTAAATAATTTAAAGAATATAAGTATAAATATATTGTAAACAATGTATAGTGTGTGTATATATATATCAGAGTGTATAATTTTTAATAAAATAAGTTGATAATAAACAAGAATTTTGAATAGGTCCATTTTCATTGTTCATTAAAGATGAATTACTCTTGTTTATAAAATATGTTTCCCAGGCATTCAAGTATTTAGAAGATGAAACTGATTTTATTATTTTTGAATTTTCTTTGCTAATATTGTGATTTGTTGTCAAACAATGTCTAGCAACTGCTGACTTTTCTTCTCTGTTAAATTTAATGTGTGAAAAATGTTCTTTGAATCTTATTTTTAAATTTCTTTTGGTTTGTCCTATGTATTTTTCTTCGCAGTTATCACAGTTAATTTCATAGATTCCTGATAGATTTTCATTTTTAATTTTGTCTTTAGGGTTATTCAGTTTGTTTTTTAACTTGTTTGTAGTTTTGAATGTAGGTTTGATATTTGAATTTTTCTTGAATGAGTGTTGAATGGTTCTTGACAATTTTGTGTTAAATGTAAAACTTGCCCAATAATTTTCTTCTTTTTCTTTTATTTCCTTTCATGTAGTCCTTGATCTTTTAATTTGTTTTTTAACAGACTTTTTTAAAATATTATCAATTAGTATAGGATCATATCCATTGTAAACAGCAATATTTTTGATATAGGAAAGTTCTTTTTCAAAATTGTCCTCATTCAAAGGCGTGTTTAATAATCTATAAATCATGTTGTTGAATGCTGCTCTTTTTTGAGTTGGTGGATGATATGAGTCATTGGTGATGAATCTGTTGGTGTGAGTTGGTTTTCTATATATGTTAAAATCAAGATTTTGAGAAATTTCATTTCTTGAAACTAAAATATTTAAAAATGGTAATTTTGAATTCGATTCAGATTCATATGTAAATTTTATTGTTGTGTAAAAAGAGTTCAATTGACTAAGAAAGTTATTTAAATTTTGATTTGTGTTAAATATTGCAAATATATCATTCACATATCTAAACCAATATTGGGGAAAATATGGTAAAGTTTCTTTGGCTTTTGTTTCAAAATTACTCATAAATAGATTTGCCACAAAACATGATAATGGATTTCCCATAGCAGTACCTTCTGTTTGTTGATAGAATTTGTTGTTAAATTGAAATATATTTTGATTCATACAAGTGTTAATTAATATCAGATATTCTTCTTTTTGTTCTTTGCATAAATTTATTGAAGTGAACCATTTTTCAAATAATTTCATTGTTTCTTTTAAAGGAACATTTGGATATAGAGAAGTAACGTCAAAAGAAACCATTATTTCATCTTCTTGTATTTTTAAATTTTTGACACAGTTTATGAATTCATATCGATTTTTTATTGCTAAAGATGGGAAAGGATCTAATTGTTGTAGTTTTTGTGCTAACCATTTTGATAAGTTATAGTTTGGAGCATTTATAGAATTTACAATAGGACGCATACTTTTTCCTGGTTTATGGATTTTAGGTAAACAATAGAGTCGTGGGATTGAAGGATTAGAAACATGTAAATGTTTTATAAGATCTGGATTTATTAGTTTTGCATTGTTTCAAGGAATTCATTGTAGAAGTGATAAATTTTGGTAAAGGGTTTTTGTCGAAAATTATGTAGGGACCAGAAATTAGCATGTTGGTCACTCTATTAAAATATTCTGTTTTGTCTAAAATAACAATAGCATTACTTTTGTCAGCTTTTAGATAAAATACATCTTTGGATTGTAATGACGTTAGTGTTTTATGATTTTGTTGTTCAATTTGGTTGTTTTTTCTTGTTTGTTTCAGATTTAATATTGTAGATTCAATATCTCTTCTAATGATATTTTTCTTATTTTCATTTAAAAATTGAATATTTGACTCTACATCAATGATTACATTTTCAATATCATTTTTGCAACTCAAATTAAAATTTAGTCCTTTATTTAGTAGGTTCATTTCTTCATCGGTAAACTTATAAGATGATTCATTATAAACTAAAACATCATCTTGAAAAGGATTTGTACATATGTTATTTTGTTTTGAGTCATTCGTATTTAAGGATATTAATTTTTTATCTAGTGTTATTTTCTTTTTATTATATTTGAAATCAATAGAGTCTAATATATTATTATATTTTTCGTTGAAATAATCTGATTCTACACCATTTAAACTTTTGGTTATGTACAAGTGTTGTTCAAGTGACTTCAGTTCCAAATCTTGTTGTTTAGCATACATGTTTTTAATTTCTAATCTAAGCCAATCAAATTTTGCATTTAGAATTACTTTTTCAGTTGTTTTATTTTTAATGGGTGTGTTAATTTTGATGAATTTTGGAAAAACTTTATTATACTTACATTGTTTGAGGAATTTGATGTCTAGGGTTATGAGTCTTGCTTTCTGTTTCAATTTGTGTAATTTGTTCAACTCTTTTGACTTGAGTGTCATTTCAGTAGTGAAGTTGAGAGTTGATATTGGTCACTTAATAATATGTTCAAATTATATAATTTACAATAAAACCAATATATTTTTAATTTTTAACTAGGCCTTTCGCCAGCAAAGCTGGCATCATCAGGCAACACAACTTTATTTGTAAACAAACAAGACAATAATTAGTTCTGAAAACAGATGTAAATAATTTAAAGAATATAAGTATAAATATATTGTAAACAATGTATAGTGTGTGTATATATATATCAGAGTGTATAATTTTTAATAAAATAAGTTGATAATAAACAAGAATTTTGAATAGGTCCATTTTCATTGTTCATTAAAGATGAATTACTCTTGTTTATAAAATATGTTTCCCAGGCATTCAAGTATTTAGAAGATGAAACTGATTTTATTATTTTTGAATTTTCTTTGCTAATATTGTGATTTGTTGTCAAACAATGTCTAGCAACTGCTGACTTTTCTTCTCTGTTAAATTTAATGTGTGAAAAATGTTCTTTGAATCTTATTTTTAAATTTCTTTTGGTTTGTCCTATGTATTTTTCTTCGCAGTTATCACAGTTAATTTCATAGATTCCTGATAGATTTTCATTTTTAATTTTGTCTTTAGGGTTATTCAGTTTGTTTTTTAACTTGTTTGTAGTTTTGAATGTAGGTTTGATATTTGAATTTTTCTTGAATGAGTGTTGAATGGTTCTTGACAATTTTGTGTTAAATGTAAAACTTGCCCAATAATTTTCTTCTTTTTCTTTTATTTTCTTTAATGTAGTCCTTGATCTTTTAATTTGTTTTTTAACAGACTTTTTTAAAATATTATCAATTAGTATAGGATCATATCCATTGTAAACAGCAATATTTTTGATATAGGAAAGTTCTTTTTCAAAATTGTCCTCATTCAAAGGCGTGTTTAATAATCTATAAATCATGTTGTTGAATGCTGCTCTTTTTTGAGTTGGTGGATGATATGAGTCATTGGTGATGAATCTGTTGGTGTGAGTTGGTTTTCTATATATGTTAAAATCAAGATTTTGAGAAATTTCATTTCTTGAAACTAAAATATTTAAAAATGGTAATTTTGAATTCGATTCAGATTCATATGTAAATTTTATTGTTGTGTAAAAAGAGTTCAATTGACTAAGAAAGTTATTTAAATTTTGATTTGTGTTAAATATTGCAAATATATCATTCACATATCTAAACCAATATTGGGGAAAATATGGTAAAGTTTCTTTGGCTTTTGTTTCAAAATTACTCATAAATAGATTTGCCACAAAACATGATAATGGATTTCCCATAGCAGTACCTTCTGTTTGTTGATAGAATTTGTTGTTAAATTGAAATATATTTTGATTCATACAAGTGTTAATTAATATCAGATATTCTTCTTTTTGTTCTTTGCATAAATTTATTGAAGTGAACCATTTTTCAAATAATTTCATTGTTTCTTTTAAAGGAACATTTGGATATAGAGAAGTAACGTCAAAAGAAACCATTATTTCATCTTCTTGTATTTTTAAATTTTTGACACAGTTTATGAATTCATATCGATTTTTTTATTGCTAAAGATGGGAAAGGATCTAATTGTTGTAATTTTTGTGCTAACCATTTTGATAAGTTATAGTTTGGAGCATTTATAGAATTTACAATAGGACGCATACTTTTTCCTGGTTTATGGATTTTAGGTAAACAATAGAGTCGTGGGATTGAAGGATTAGAAACATGTAAATGTTTTATAAGATCTGGATTTATTAGAGTTTTGCATTTTTTCAAGGAATTCATTGTAGAAGTGATAAATTTTGGTAAAGGGTTTTTGTCGAAAATTATGTAGGGACCAGAAATTAGCATGTTAGTCACTCTATTAAAATATTCTGTTTTGTCTAAAATAACAATAGCATTACTTTTGTCAGCTTTTAGATAAAATACATCTTTGGATTGTAATGACGTTAGTGTTTTATGATTTTGTTGTTCAATTTGGTTGTTTTTTCTTGTTTGTTTCAGATTTAATATTGTAGATTCAATATCTCTTCTAATGATATTTTTCTTATTTTCATTTAAAAATTGAATATTTGACTCTACATCAATGATTACATTTTCAATATCATTTTTGCAACTCAAATTAAAATTTAGTCCTTTATTTAGTAGGTTCATTTCTTCATCGGTAAACTTATAAGATGATTCATTATAAACTAAAACATCATCTTGAAAAGGATTTGTACATATGTTATTTTGTTTTGAGTCATTCGTATTTAAGGATATTAATTTTTTATCTAGTGTTATTTTCTTTTTATTATATTTGAAATCAATAGAGTCTAATATATTATTATATTTTTCGTTGAAATAATCTGATTCTACACCATTTAAACTTTTGGTTATGTACAAGTGTTGTTCAAGTGACTTCAGTTCCAAATCTTGTTGTTTAGCATACATGTTTTTAATTTCTAATCTAAGCCAATCAAATTTTGCATTTAGAATTACTTTTTCAGTTGTTTTATTTTTAATGGGTGTGTTAATTTTGATGAATTTAGGAAAAACTTTATTATACTTACATTGTATATTCAATATTCAATTTTTAAATGAAAATAAGAAAAATATCATTAGAAGAGATATTGAATCTACAATATTAAATCTGAAACAAACAAGAAAAAACAACCAAATTGAACAACAAAATCATAAAACACTAACGTCATTACAATCCAAAGATGTATTTTATCTAAAAGCTGACAAAAGTAATGCTATTGTTATTTTAGACAAAACAGAATATTTTAATAGAGTGACTAACATGCTAATTTCTGGTCCCTACATAATTTTCGACAAAAACCCTTTACCAAAATTTATCACTTCTACAATGAATTCCTTGAAAAAATGCAAAACTCTAATAAATCCAGATCTTATAAAACATTTACATGTTTCTAATCCTTCAATCCCACGACTCTATTGTTTACCTAAAATCCATAAACCAGGAAAAAGTATGCGTCCTATTGTAAATTCTATAAATGCTCCAAACTATAACTTATCAAAATGGTTAGCACAAAAACTACAACAATTAGATCCTTTCCCATCTTTAGCAATAAAAAATCGATATGAATTCATAAACTGTGTCAAAAATTTAAAAATACAAGAAGATGAAATAATGGTTTCTTTTGACGTTACTTCTCTATATCCAAATGTTCCTTTAAAAGAAACAATGAAATTATTTGAAAAATGGTTCACTTCAATAAATTTATGCAAAGAACAAAAAGAAGAATATCTGATATTAATTAACACTTGTATGAATCAAAATATATTTCAATTTAACAACAAATTCTATCAACAAACAGAAGGTACTGCTATGGGAAATCCATTATCATGTTTTGTGGCAAATCTATTTATGAGTAATTTTGAAACAAAAGCCAAAGAAACTTTACCATATTTTCCCCAATATTGGTTTAGATATGTGGATGATATATTTGCAATATTTAACACAAATCAAAATTTAAATAACTTTCTTAGTCAATTGAACTCTTTTTACACAACAATAAAATTTACATATGAATCTGAATCGAATTCAAAATTACCATTTTTAGATATTTTAGTTTCAAGAAATGAAATTTCTCAAAATCTTGATTTTAACATATATAGAAAACCAACTCACACCAACAGATTCATCACCAATGACTCATATCATCCACCAACTCAAAAAAGAGCAGCATTCAACAACATGATTTATAGATTATTAAACACGCCTTTGAATGAGGACAATTTTGAAAAAGAACTTTCCTATATAAAAAATATTGCTGTTTACAATAGATATGATCCTATACTAATTGATAATATTTTAAAAAAGTCTGTTAAAAAACAAATTAAAAGATCAAGGACTACATTAAAGGAAATAAAAGAAAAAGAAGAAAATTATTGGGCAAGTTTTACATTTAACACAAAATTGTCAAGAACCATTCAACACTCATTCAAGAAAAATTCAAATATCAAACCTACATTCAAAACTACAAACAAGTTAAAAAACAAACTGAATAACCCTAAAGACAAAATTAAAAATGAAAATCTATCAGGAATCTATGAAATTAACTGTGATAACTGCGAAGAAAAATACATAGGACAAACCAAAAGAAATTTAAAAATAAGATTCAAAGAACATTTTTCACACATTAAATTTAACAGAGAAGAAAAGTCAGCAGTTGCTAGACATTGTTTGACAACAAATCACAATATTAGCAAAGAAAATTCAAAAATAATAAAATCAGTTTCATCTTCTAAATACTTGAATGCCTGGGAAACATATTTTATAAACAAGAGTAATTCATCTTTAATGAACAATGAAAATGGACCTATTCAAAATTCTTGTTTATTATCAACTTATTTTATTAAAAATTATACACTCTGATATATATATACACACACTATACATTGTTTACAATATATTTATACTTATATTCTTTAAATTATTTACATCTGTTTTCAGAACTAATTATTGTCTTGTTTGTTTACAAATAAAGTTGTGTTGCCTGATGATGCCAGCTTTGCTGGCGAAAGGCCTAGTTAAAAATTAAAAATATATTGGTTTTATTGTAAATTATATAATTTGAACATATTAAATAAAACAAGTGTTAAGCTATTATGTTGTCTGGCTTTATTATGTAAATATTTATAGTACTTTAACAGTTATCTAGTTATAGGTATACGTTATTGTACGGGCTATAAGTAATAAAGCAAGTGTTAAGGTATTATGTTGTCTGGCTTTATTATGTAAATATTTATAGTACATTAACAGTTATCTAGTTATAGGTATACGTTGTTGTACGAGCTATAAGTAATAATGCAAGTGTTAAACTATTATGTTGTCTAGCTTTATTATGTAAATATTTATAGTACATTAACAGTTATCTAGTTATAGGTTTACGTTGTTGTACGAGCTATAAGTAATAAAACAAGTGTTAAGCTATTATGTTGTCTGGCTTTATTATGTAAATATTTATAGTACATTAACAGTTATCTAGTTATAGGTATACGTTATTGTACGAGCTATAAGTAATAAAACAAGTGTTAAGCCATTATGTTGTCTGGCTTTATTATGTAAATATTTATAATACATTAACAGTTATCTTGTGATAGGTATACGTTGTTGTACGAGCTATAAGTAATAAAACAAGTGTTAAGATATTATGTTGTCTGGCTTTATTATAAAAATATTTATAATACATTACAGTTATCTAGTTATAGGTATACGTTATTGTACGAGCTATAAGTAATAAAACAAGTAGTGAAGTTGAGAGTTGATATTGGTCACTTAATAATATGTTCAAATTATATAATTTACAATAAAACCAATATATTTTTAATTTTTAACTAGGCCTTTCGCCAGCAAAGCTGGCATCATCAGGCAACACAACTTTATTTGTAAACAAACAAGACAATAATTAGTTCTGAAAACAGATGTAAATAATTTAAAGAATATAAGTATAAATATATTGTAAACAATGTATAGTGTGTGTATATATATATCAGAGTGTATAATTTTTAATAAAATAAGTTGATAATAAACAAGAATTTTGAATAGGTCCATTTTCATTGTTCATTAAAGATGAATTACTCTTGTTTATAAAATATGTTTCCCAGGCATTCAAGTATTTAGAAGATGAAACTGATTTTATTATTTTTGAATTTTCTTTGCTAATATTGTGATTTGTTGTCAAACAATGTCTAGCAACTGCTGACTTTTCTTCTCTGTTAAATTTAATGTGTGAAAAATGTTCTTTGAATCTTATTTTTAAATTTCTTTTGGTTTGTCCTATGTATTTTTCTTCGCAGTTATCACAGTTAATTTCATAGATTCCTGATAGATTTTCATTTTTAATTTTGTCTTTAGGGTTATTCAGTTTGTTTTTTAACTTGTTTGTAGTTTTGAATGTAGGTTTGATATTTGAATTTTTCTTGAATGAGTGTTGAATGGTTCTTGACAATTTTGTGTTAAATGTAAAACTTGCCCAATAATTTTCTTCTTTTTCTTTTATTTCCTTTAATGTAGTCCTTGATCTTTTAATTTGTTTTTTAACAGACTTTTTTAAAATATTATCAATTAGTATAGGATCATATCCATTGTAAACAGCAATATTTTTGATATAGGAAAGTTCTTTTTCAAAATTGTCCTCATTCAAAGGCGTGTTTAATAATCTATAAATCATGTTGTTGAATGCTGTTCTTTTTTGAGTTGGTGGATGATATGAGTCATTGGTGATGAATCTGTTGGTGTGAGTTGGTTTTCTATATATGTTAAAATCAAGATTTTGAGAAATTTCATTTCTTGAAACTAAAATATCTAAAAATGGTAATTTTGAATTCGATTCAGATTCATATGTAAATTTTATTGTTGTGTAAAAAGAGTTCAATTGACTAAGAAAGTTATTTAAATTTTGATTTGTGTTAAATATTGCAAATATATCATCCACATATCTAAACCAATATTGGGGAAAATATGGTAAAGTTTCTTTGGCTTTTGTTTCAAAATTACTCATAAATAGATTTGCCACAAAACATGATAATGGATTTCCCATAGCAGTACCTTCTGTTTGTTGATAGAATTTGTTGTTAAATTGAAATATATTTTGATTCATACAAGTGTTAATTAATATCAGATATTCTTCTTTTTGTTCTTTGCATAAATTTATTGAAGTGAACCATTTTTCAAATAATTTCATTGTTTCTTTTAAAGGAACATTTGGATATAGAGAAGTAACGTCAAAAGAAACCATTATTTCATCTTCTTGTATTTTTAAATTTTTGACACAGTTTATGAATTCATATCGATTTTTTATTGCTAAAGATGGGAAAGGATCTAATTGTTGTAGTTTTTGTGCTAACCATTTTGATAAGTTATAGTTTGGAGCATTTATCGAATTTACAATAGGACGCATACTTTTTCCTGGTTTATGGATTTTAGGTAAACAATAGAGTCGTGGGAGAGAAGGATTAGAAACATGTAAATGTTTTATAAGATCTGGATTTATTAGTTTTGCATTTTTTCAAGGAATTCATTGTAGAAGTGATAAATTTTGGTAAAGGGTTTTTGTCGAAAATTATGTAGGGACCAGAAATTAGCATGTTAGTCACTCTATTAAAATATTCTGTTTTGTCTAAAATAACAATAGCATTACTTTTGTCAGCTTTTAGATAAAATACATCTTTGGATTGTAATGACGTTAGTGTTTTATGATTTTGTTGTTCAATTTGGTTGTTTTTTCTTGTTTGTTTCAGATTTAATATTGTAGATTCAATATCTCTTCTAATGATATTTTTCTTATTTTCATTTAAAAATTGAATATTTGACTCTACATCAATGATTACATTTTCAATATCATTTTTGCAACTCAAATTAAAATTTAGTCCTTTATTTAGTAGGTTCATTTCTTCATCGGTAAACTTATAAGATGATTCATTATAAACTAAAACATCATCTTGAAAAGGATTTGTACATATGTTATTTTGTTTTGAGTCATTCGTATTTAAGGATATTAATTTTTTATCTAGTGTTATTTTCTTTTTATTATATTTGAAATCAATAGAGTCTAATATATTATTATATTTTTCGTTGAAATAATCTGATTCTACACCATTTAAACTTTTGGTTATGTACAAGTGTTGTTCAAGTGACTTCAGTTCCAAATCTTGTTGTTTAGCATACATGTTTTTAATTTCTAATCTAAGCCAATCAAATTTTGCATTTAGAATTACTTTTTCAGTTGTTTTATTTTTAATGGGTGTGTTAATTTTGATGAATTTTGGAAAAACTTTATTATACTTACATTGTTTGAGGAATTTGATGTCTAGGGTTATGAGTCTTGCTTTCTGTTTCAATTTGTGTAATTTGTTCAACTCTTTTGACTTGAGTGTCATTTCAGTAGTGAAGTTGAGAGTTGATATTGGTCACTTAATAATATGTTCAAATTATATAATTTACAATAAAACCAATATATTTTTAATTTTTAACTAGGCCTTTCGCCAGCAAAGCTGGCATCATCAGGCAACACAACTTTATTTGTAAACAAACAAGACAATAATTAGTTCTGAAAACAGATGTAAATAATTTAAAGAATATAAGTATAAATATATTGTAAACAATGTATAGTGTGTGTATATATATATCAGAGTGTATAATTTTTAATAAAATAAGTTGATAATAAACAAGAATTTTGAATAGGTCCATTTTCATTGTTCATTAAAGATGAATTACTCTTGTTTATAAAATATGTTTCCCAGGCATTCAAGTATTTAGAAGATGAAACTGATTTTATTATTTTTGAATTTTCTTTGCTAATATTGTGATTTGTTGTCAAACAATGTCTAGCAACTGCTGACTTTTCTTCTCTGTTAAATTTAATGTGTGAAAAATGTTCTTTGAATCTTATTTTTAAATTTCTTTTGGTTTGTCCTATGTATTTTTCTTCGCAGTTATCACAGTTAATTTCATAGATTCCTGATAGATTTTCATTTTTAATTTTGTCTTTAGGGTTATTCAGTTTGTTTTTTAACTTGTTTGTAGTTTTGAATGTAGGTTTGATATTTGAATTTTTCTTGAATGAGTGTTGAATGGTTCTTGACAATTTTGTGTTAAATGTAAAACTTGCCCAATAATTTTCTTCTTTTTCTTTTATTTCCTTTCATGTAGTCCTTGATCTTTTAATTTGTTTTTTAACAGACTTTTTTAAAATATTATCAATTAGTATAGGATCATATCCATTGTAAACAGCAATATTTTTGATATAGGAAAGTTCTTTTTCAAAATTGTCCTCATTCAAAGGCGTGTTTAATAATCTATAAATCATGTTGTTGAATGCTGCTCTTTTTTGAGTTGGTGGATGATATGAGTCATTGGTGATGAATCTGTTGGTGTGAGTTGGTTTTCTATATATGTTAAAATCAAGATTTTGAGAAATTTCATTTCTTGAAACTAAAATATTTAAAAATGGTAATTTTGAATTCGATTCAGATTCATATGTAAATTTTATTGTTGTGTAAAAAGAGTTCAATTGACTAAGAAAGTTATTTAAATTTTGATTTGTGTTAAATATTGCAAATATATCATCCACATATCTAAACCAATATTGGGGAAAATATGGTAAAGTTTCTTTGGCTTTTGTTTCAAAATTACTCATAAATAGATTTGCCACAAAACATGATAATGGATTTCCCATAGCAGTACCTTCTGTTTGTTGATAGAATTTGTTGTTAAATTGAAATATATTTTGATTCATACAAGTGTTAATTAATATCAGATATTCTTCTTTTTGTTCTTTGCATAAATTTATTGAAGTGAACCATTTTTCAAATAATTTCATTGTTTCTTTTAAAGGAACATTTGGATATAGAGAAGTAACGTCAAAAGAAACCATTATTTCATCTTCTTGTATTTTTAAATTTTTGACACAGTTTATGAATTCATATCGATTTTTTTATTGCTAAAGATGGGAAAGGATCTAATTGTTGTAATTTTTGTGCTAACCATTTTGATAAGTTATAGTTTGGAGCATTTATAGAATTTACAATAGGACGCATACTTTTTCCTGGTTTATGGATTTTAGGTAAACAATAGAGTCGTGGGATTGAAGGATTAGAAACATGTAAATGTTTTATAAGATCTGGATTTATTAGAGTTTTGCATTTTTTCAAGGAATTCATTGTAGAAGTGATAAATTTTGGTAAAGGGTTTTTGTCGAAAATTATGTAGGGACCAGAAATTAGCATGTTAGTCACTCTATTAAAATATTCTGTTTTGTCTAAAATAACAATAGCATTACTTTTGTCAGCTTTTAGATAAAATACATCTTTGGATTGTAATGACGTTAGTGTTTTATGATTTTGTTGTTCAATTTGGTTGTTTTTTCTTGTTTGTTTCAGATTTAATATTGTAGATTCAATATCTCTTCTAATGATATTTTTCTTATTTTCATTTAAAAATTGAATATTTGACTCTACATCAATGATTACATTTTCAATATCATTTTTGCAACTCAAATTAAAATTTAGTCCTTTATTTAGTAGGTTCATTTCTTCATCGGTAAACTTATAAGATGATTCATTATAAACTAAAACATCATCTTGAAAAGGATTTGTACATATGTTATTTTGTTTTGAGTCATTCGTATTTAAGGATATTAATTTTTTATCTAGTGTTATTTTCTTTTTATTATATTTGAAATCAATAGAGTCTAATATATTATTATATTTTTCGTTGAAATAATCTGATTCTACACCATTTAAACTTTTGGTTATGTACAAGTGTTGTTCAAGTGACTTCAGTTCCAAATCTTGTTGTTTAGCATACATGTTTTTAATTTCTAATCTAAGCCAATCAAATTTTGCATTTAGAATTACTTTTTCAGTTGTTTTATTTTTAATGGGTGTGTTAATTTTGATGAATTTTGGAAAAACTTTATTATACTTACATTGTATATTCAATATTCAATTTTTAAATGAAAATAAGAAAAATATCATTAGAAGAGATATTGAATCTACAATATTAAATCTGAAACAAACAAGAAAAAACAACCAAATTGAACAACAAAATCATAAAACACTAACGTCATTACAATCCAAAGATGTATTTTATCTAAAAGCTGACAAAAGTAATGCTATTGTTATTTTAGACAAAACAGAATATTTTAATAGAGTGACTAACATGCTAATTTCTGGTCCCTACATAATTTTCGACAAAAACCCTTTACCAAAATTTATCACTTCTACAATGAATTCCTTGAAAAAATGCAAAACTCTAATAAATCCAGATCTTATAAAACATTTACATGTTTCTAATCCTTCAATCCCACGACTCTATTGTTTACCTAAAATCCATAAACCAGGAAAAAGTATGCGTCCTATTGTAAATTCTATAAATGCTCCAAACTATAACTTATCAAAATGGTTAGCACAAAAACTACAACAATTAGATCCTTTCCCATCTTTAGCAATAAAAAATCGATATGAATTCATAAACTGTGTCAAAAATTTAAAAATACAAGAAGATGAAATAATGGTTTCTTTTGACGTTACTTCTCTATATCCAAATGTTCCTTTAAAAGAAACAATGAAATTATTTGAAAAATGGTTCACTTCAATAAATTTATGCAAAGAACAAAAAGAAGAATATCTGATATTAATTAACACTTGTATGAATCAAAATATATTTCAATTTAACAACAAATTCTATCAACAAACAGAAGGTACTGCTATGGGAAATCCATTATCATGTTTTGTGGCAAATCTATTTATGAGTAATTTTGAAACAAAAGCCAAAGAAACTTTACCATATTTTCCCCAATATTGGTTTAGATATGTGGATGATATATTTGCAATATTTAACACAAATCAAAATTTAAATAACTTTCTTAGTCAATTGAA
Organism: Stictocephala bisonia; assembly: GCA_035578905.1. Lineage (NCBI taxonomy): Eukaryota > Metazoa > Arthropoda > Insecta > Hemiptera > Membracidae > Stictocephala > Stictocephala bisonia. Next base: position 30,245 of record JAQJVL010004861.1, read on the forward strand.
CTCTTTTTACACAACAATAAAATTTACATATGAATCTGAATCGAATTCAAAATTACCATTTTTAGATATTTTAGTTTCAAGAAATGAAATTTCTCAAAATCTTGATTTTAACATATATAGAAAACCAACTCACACCAACAGATTCATCACCAATGACTCATATCATCCACCAACTCAAAAAAGAGCAGCATTCAACAACATGATTTATAGATTATTAAACACGCCTTTGAATGAGGACAATTTTGAAAAAGAACTTTCCTATATAAAAAATATTGCTGTTTACAATGGATATGATCCTATACTAATTGATAATATTTTAAAAAAGTCTGTTAAAAAACAAATTAAAAGATCAAGGACTACATTAAAGGAAATAAAAGAAAAAGAAGAAAATTATTGGGCAAGTTTTACATTTAACACAAAATTGTCAAGAACCATTCAACACTCATTCAAGAAAAATTCAAATATCAAACCTACATTCAAAACTACAAACAAGTTAAAAAACAAACTGAATAACCCTAAAGACAAAATTAAAAATGAAAATCTATCAGGAATCTATGAAATTAACTGTGATAACTGCGAAGAAAAATACATAGGACAAACCAAAAGAAATTTAAAAATAAGATTCAAAGAACATTTTTCACACATTAAATTTAACAGAGAAGAAAAGTCAGCAGTTGCTAGACATTGTTTGACAACAAATCACAATATTAGCAAAGAAAATTCAAAAATAATAAAATCAGTTTCATCTTCTAAATACTTGAATGCCTGGGAAACATATTTTATAAACAAGAGTAATTCATCTTTAATGAACAATGAAAATGGACCTATTCAAAATTCTTGTTTATTATCAACTTATTTTATTAAAAATTATACACTCTGATATATATATACACACACTATACATTGTTTACAATATATTTATACTTATATTCTTTAAATTATTTACATCTGTTTTCAGAACTAATTATTGTCTTGTTTGTTTACAAATAAAGTTGTGTTGCCTGATGATGCCAGCTTTGCTGGCGAAAGGCCTAGTTAAAAATTAAAAATATATTGGTTTTATTGTAAATTATATAATTTGAACATATTAAATAAAACAAGTGTTAAGCTATTATGTTGTCTGGATTTATTATGTAAATAATAATAGTACATTAACAGTTATCTAGTTATAGGTATACGTTATTGTACGAGCTATAAGTAATAAAGCAAGTGTTAAGCTATTATGTTGTCTGGCTTTATTATGTAAATATTTATAGTACATTAACAGTTATCTAGTTATAGGTATACGTTATTGTACGAGCTATAAGTAATAAAGCAAGTGTTAAGCTATTATGTTGTCTGGCTTTATTATGTAAATATTTTTAGTACATTAACAGTTGTCTAGTTATAGGTATACGTTATTGTACGAGCTATAAGTAATAAAACAAGTGTTAAGCTATTATGTTGTCTGGCTTTATTATGTAAATATTTACAGTATATTAACAGTTATCTAGTTATAGGTATACGTTATTGTACGAGCTATAAGTAATAAAACAAGTGTTAAGCTATTATGTTGTCTGGCTTTGTTATGTAAATATTTATAGTACATTAACAGTTATATAGTTATATGTATACGTTATTGTACGAGCTATAAGTAATAAAACAAGTGTTAAGCTATTATGTTGTCTGGCTTTATTATGTAAATATTTATAGTACATTAACAGTTATCTAGTTATAGGTATACGTTATTGTACGAGCTATAAGTATTAAAGCAAGTGTTAAGCTATTATGTTGTCTGGCTTTATTATGTAAATATTTATAGTACATTAACAGTTATCTAGTTATAGGTATACGTTATTGTACAAGCTATAAGTAAAAAAACAAGTGTTAAGCTATTATGTTGTCTGGCTTTATTATGTAAATATTTATAATACTTTAACAGTTATCTAGTTATAGGTATACGTTATTGTACGAGCTATAAGTAATAAAACAAGTGTTAAGCTATTATGTTGTCTGGCTTTATTATGTAAATATTTATAATACATTAACAGTTATCTAGTGATAGGTATACGTTATTGTACGAGCTATAAGTAATAAAACAAGTGTTAAGCTATTATGTTGTCTGGCTTTATTATGTAAATATTTATAATACATTAACAGTTATCTAGTTATAGGTATACGTTATTGTACGAGCTACAAGTAATAAAGCAAGTGTTAAGCTATTATGTTGTCTGGCTTTATTATGTAAATATTTATAATACATTAACAGTTATCTTGTGATAAGTATACGTTGTTGTACGAGCTATAAGTAATAAAACAAGTGTTAAGCTATTATGTTGTCTTGCTTTATTATGTAAATATTTATAATACATTAACAGTTATATAATTATAGGTATACGTTATTGTACGAGCTATAAGTAATAAAGCAAGTGTTAAGCTATTATATTGTCTGGCTTTATTATGTAAATATTTATAATATATTAACAGTTATCTAATTATAGGTATACGTTATTGTACGAGCTATAAGTAATAAAACAAGTGTTAAGCTATTATGTTGTCTGGCTTTATTATGTAAATATTTATAATACATTAACAGTTATCTAGTTATAGGTATACGTTATTGTATGAGCTATAAGTAATAAAGCAAGTGTTAAGCTATTATGTTGTCTGGCTTTATTATGTAAATATTTATAGTACATTAACAGTTATCTAGTTATAGGTATACGTTATTGTACGAGCTATAAGTAATAAATCAAGTGTTAAGCTATTATGTTGTCTGGCTTTATTATGTAAATATTTATAATACATTAACAGTTATCTAATTATAGATATACGTTATTGTACGAGCTATAAGTAATAAAACAAGTGTTAAGCTATTATGTTTTCTGACTTTATTATGTAAATATTTATAGTACATTAACAGTTATCTAGTTATAGGTATACGTTATTGTACAAGCTATAAGTAATAAAACAAGTGTTAAGCTATTATGTTGTCTGGCTTTATTATGTAAATAATTATAATATATTAACAGTTATCTAGTGATAGGTATACGTTATTGTACGAGCTATAAGTAATAAAACAAGTGTTAAGCTATTATGTTGTCTGGCTTTATTATGTAAATATTTATAATACATTAACAGTTATCTAGTGATAGGTATACGTTATTGTACGAGCTATAAGTAATAAAACAAGTGTTAAGCTATTATGTTGTCTGGCTTTATTATGTAAATATTTATAATACATTAACAGTTATCTAATTATAGGTATACGTTATTGTACGAGCTATAAGTAATAAAACAAGTGTTAAGCTATTATGTTGTCTGGCTTTATTATGTAAATATTTATAGTACATTAACAGTTATCTAGTTATAGGTATACGTTATTGTACAAGCTATAAGTAATAAAACAAGTGTTAAGCTATTATGTTGTCTGGCTTTATTATGTAAATAATTATAATACATTAACAGTTATCTAGTGATAGGTATACGTTATTGTACGAGCTATAAGTAATAAAACAAGTGTTAAGCTATTATGTTGTCTGGCTTTATTATGTAAATATTTATAGTACATTAACAGTTATCTAGTGATAGGTATACGTTATTGTACGAGCTATATGTAATAAAACAAGTGTTAAGCTATTATGTTGTCTGGCTTTATTATGTAAATATTTATAATACATTAACAGTTATCTAATTATAGGTATACGTTATTGTACGAGCTATAAGTAATAAAACAAGTGATAAGCTATTATGTTGTCTGGCTTTATTATGTAAATATTTATAATACATTAACAGTTATCTAGTTATAGGTATACGTTATTGTACGAGCTATAAGTAATAAAGCAAGTGTTAAGCTATTATGTTGTCTGGCTTTATTATGTAAATATTTATAGTACATTAACAGTTATCTAGTGATAGGTATACGTTATTGTACGAGCTATAAGTAATAAAACAAGTGTTAAGCTATTATGTTGTCTGGCTTTATTATGTAAATATTTATAATACATTAACAGTTATCTAATTATAGGTATACGTTATTGTACGAGCTATAAGTAATAAAACAAGTGTTAAGCTATTATATTGTCTGGCTTTATTATGTAAATATTTATAATATATTAACAGTTATCTTATGATAGGTATACGTTATTGTACGAGCTATAAGTAATAAAACAAGTGTTAAGCTATTATGTTGTCTGGCTTTATTATGTAAATATTTATAATACATTAACAGTTATCTAGTTATAGGTATACGTTATTGTACGAGCTATAAGTAATAAAGCAAGTGTTAAGCTATTATGTTGTCTGGCTTTATTATGTAAATATTTATAGTATATTAACAGTAATCTAGTAATAGGTATACGTTATTGTACGAGCTATAAGTAATAAAACAAGTGTTAAGCTGTTATGTTGGCTGGCTTTATTATGTAAATATATATAATACATTACAGTTATCCAGTTATATGTATACGTTTTTGTACGAGCTATAAGTAATAAAGCAAGTGTTAAGCTATTATGTTGTCTGGCTTTATTATGTAAATATTTATAGTACATTAACAGTTATCTAGTGATAGGTATACGTTCTTGTACGAGCTATAAGTAGTAAAACAAGTGTTAAGCTATGAAGTTGTTTGGCTTTATTATGTAAATATTTATAGTACATTAACAGTTATCTAGTGATAGGTATACGTTATTGTACGAGCTATATGTAATTAAACAAGTGTTAAGCTATTATGTTGTCTGGCTTTATTATGTAAATATTTATAATACATTAACAGTTATTTAATTATAGGTATACGTTATTGTATGAGCTATAAGTAATAAAGCAAGTGTTAAGGTATTATGTTGTCTGGCTTTATTATGTAAATATTTATAGTACATTAACAGTTATCTAGTTATAGGTATACGTTGTTGTACGAGCTATAAGTAATAAAACAAGTGTTAAGCTATTATGTTGTCTGGCTTTATTATGTAAATATTTATAGTACATTAAAAGTTATCTAGTTATAGGTATACGTTATTGTACGAGCTATAAGTAATAAAACAAGTGTTAAGCCATTATGTTGTCTGGCTTTATTATGTAAATATTTACAATACATTAACAGTTATCTTGTGATAGGTATACGTTGTTGTACAAGCTATAAGTAATAAAACAAGTGTTAAGCTATTATGTTGTCTGGCTTTATTATGTAAATATTTATAATACATTAACAGTTATCTAGTAATAGGTATACGTTATTGTACGAGCTATAAGTAATAAAACAAGTGATAAGCTATTATGTTGTCTGGCTTTATTATGTAAATATTTATAATACATTAACAGTTATCTAGTTATAGGTATACGTTATTGTACGAGCTATAAGTAATAAAGCAAGTGTTAAGCTATTATGTTGTCTGGCTGTATTATGTAAATATTTATAGTACATTAACAGTTATCTAGTGATAGGTATACGTTATTGTACGAGCTATATGTAATTAAACAAGTGTTAAGCTATTATGTTGTCTGGCTTTATTATGTAAATATTTATAATACATTAACAGTTATTTAATTATAGGTATACGTTATTGTACGAGCTATAAGTAATAAAGCAAGTTTTAAGCTATTATGTTGTCTAACTTTATCATGTAAATATTTTTAGTACATTAACAGTTGTCTAGTTATAGGTATACGTTATTGTACGAGCTATAAGTAATAAAATAAGTGTTAAGCTATTATGTTGTCTGGCCTTATTATGTAAATATTTATAGTATATTAACAGTTATCTAGTTATAGGTATACGTTATTGTACGAGCTATAAGTAATAAAACAAGTGTTAAGCTATTATGTTGTCTGGCTTTGATATGTTAATATTTATAGTACATTAACAGTTATATAGTTATATATATACGTTATTGTACGAGCTATAAGTAATAAAACAAGTGTTAAGCTATTATGTTGTCTGGCTTTATTATGTAAATATTTATAGTACATTAACAGTTATCTAGTTATAGGTATACGTTATTGTACGAGCTATAAGTATTAAAGCAAGTGTTAAGCTATTATGTTGTCTGGCTTTATTATATAAATATTTATAGTACATTAACAGTTATCTAGTTATAGGTATACGTTATTGTACGAGCTATAAGTAATAAAACAAGTGTTAAGCTATTATGTTGTCTGGCTTTATTATGTAAATATTTATAATACTTTAACAGTTATCTAGTTATAGGTATACGTTATTGTACGAGCTATAAGTAATAAAACAAGTGTTAAGCTATTATGTTGTCTGGCTTTATTATGTAAATATTTATAATACATTAACAGTTATTTAGTTATAGGTATACGTTATTGTACGAGCTACAAGTAATAAAGCAAGTGTTAAGCTATTATGTTGTCTGGCTTTATTATGTAAATATTTATAGTACATTAACAGTTATCTAGTGATAGGTATACGTTATTGTACGAGCTATAAGTAATAAAACAAGTGTTAAGCTATTATGTTGTCTAGCTTTATTATGTAAATATTTATAATACATTAACAGTTATCTAATTATAGGTATACGTTATTGTACGAGCTATAAGTAATAAAACAAGTGTTAAGCTATTATATTGTCTGGCTTTATTATGTAAATATTTATAATATATTAACAGTTATCTAGTGATAGGTATACGTTATTGTACGAGCTATAAGTAATAAAACAAGTGTTAAGCTATTATGTTGTCTGGCTTTATTATGTAAATATTTATAGTACATTAACAGTTATCTAATTATAGGTATACGTTATTGTACGAGCTATAAGTAATAAAGCAAGTGTTAAGCTATTATGTTGTCTGGCTTTATTATGTAAATATTTATAGTACAATAACAGTTATCTAGTTATAGGTATACGTTATTGTACAAGCTATAAGTAATAAAACAAGTGTTAAGCTATTATGTTGTCTGGCTTTATTATGTAAATAATTATAATACATTAACAGTTATCTAGTGATAGGTATACGTTATTGTACGAGCTATAAGTAATAAAACAAGTGTTAAGCTATTATGTTGTCTGGCTTTATTATGTAAATATTTATAGTACATTAACAGTTATCTAGTGATAGGTATACGTTATTGTACAAGCTATATGTAATAAAACAAGTGTTAAGCTATTATGTTGTCTGGCTTTATTATGTAAATATTTATAATACATTAACAGTTATCTAGTAATAGGTATACGTTATTGTACGAGCTATAAGTAATAAAACAAGTGTTAAGCTGTTATGTTGTCTGGCTTTATTATGTAAATATTTATAATACATTAACAGTTATCTAGTTATAGGTATACGTTATTGTACGAGCTATAAGTAATAAAACAAGTGTTAAGCTATTATGTTGTCTGGCTTTATTATGTAAATATTTATAATACATTAACAGTTATCTAGTTATAGGTATACGTTATTGTACGAGCTATAAGTAATAAAGCAAGTGTTAAGCTATTATGTTGTCTGGCTTTATTATGTAAATATTTATAGTACATTAACAGTTATCTAGTGATAGGTATACGTTATTGTACGAGCTATAAGTAATAAAACAAGTGTTAAGCTATTATGTTGTCTGGCTTTATTATGTAAATATTTATAATACATTAACAGTTATCTAATTATAGGTATACGTTATTGTACGAGCTATAAGTAATAAAACAAGTGTTAAGCTATTATGTTGTCTGGCTTTATTATGTAAATATTTATAGTACATTAACAGTTATCTAGTTATAGGTATACGTTATTGTACGAGCTATAAGTAATAAAACAAGTGTTAAGCTATTATGTTGTCTGGCTTTATTATGTAAATAATTATAGTACATTAACAGTTATCTAGTGATAGGTATACGTTATTGTACGAGCTATAAGTAATAAACAAGTGTTAAGCTATTATGTTGTCTGGCTTTATTATGTAAATATTTATAGTACATTAACAGTTATCTAGTGATAGGTATACGTTATTGTACGAGCTATAAGTAATAAAACAAGTGTTAAGCTATTATGTTGTCTGGCTTTATTATGTAAATATTTATAGTACATTAACAGTTATCTAGTTATAGGTATACGTTATTATACGAGCTATAAGTAATAAAACAAGTGATAAGCTATTATGTTGTCTGGCTTTATTATGTAAATATTTATAATACATTAACAGTTATCTAGTTATAGGTATACGTTATTGTACGAGCTATAAGTAATAAAGCAAGTGTTAAGCTATTATGTTGTCCCGGCTTTATTATGTAAATATTTAGAGTACATTAACAGTTATCTAGTGATAGGTATACGTTATTGTACGAGCTATAAGTAATAAAACAAGTGTTAAGCTATTATGTTGTCTGGCTTTATTATGTAAATATTTATAATACATTAACAGTTATCTAATTATAGGTATACGTTATTGTACGAGCTATAAGTAATAAAACAAGTGTTAAGCTATTATATTGTCTGGCTTTATTATGTAAATATTTATAATATATTAACTGTTATCTAGTGATAGGTATACGTTATTGTACGAGCTATAAGTAATAAAACAAGTGTTAAGCTATTATGTTGTCTGGCTTTATTATGTAAATATTTATAATACATTAACAGTTATCTAGTGATAGGTATACGTTATTGTACGAGCTCTAAGTAATAAAGCAAGTGTTAAGCTATTATGTTGTCTGGCTTTATTATGTAAATAATTATAATACATTAACAGTTATCTAGTGATAGGTATACGTTATTGTACGAGCTATAAGTAATAAAACAAGTGTTAAGCTATTATGTTGTCTGGCTTTATTATGTAAATATTTATAATACATTAACAGTTATCTAGTAATAGGTATACGTTATTGTACGAGCTATAAGTAATAAAACAAGTGTTAAGCTATTATGTTGTCTGGCTTTATTATGTAAATATTAATAGTACATTAACAGTTATCTAGTTATAGGTATACGTTATTGTACGAGCTATAAGTAATTAAACAAGTGTTAAGCTATTATGTTGTCTGGCTTTTTTATGTAAATATTTATAATACATTAACAGTTATCTAGTTATAGGTATACGTTATTGTACGAGCTATAACTAATAAAGCAAGTGTTAAGCTATTATGTTGTCTGGCTTTATTATGTAAATATTTATAGTACATTAACAGTTATCTAGTGATAGGTATACGTTATTGTACGAGCTATATGTAATAAAACAAGTGTTAGGCTATTATGTTGTCTGGCTTTATTATGTAAATATTTATAATACATTAACAGTTATCTAATTATAGATATACGTTATTGTACGAGCTATAAGTAATAAAACAAGTGTTAAGCTATTATGTTGTCTGACTTTATTATGTAAATATTTATAGTACATTAACAGTTATCTAGTTATAGGTATACGTTATTGTACAAGCTATAAGTAATAGAACAAGTGTTAAGCTATTATGTTGTCTGGCTTTATTATGTAAATAATTATAATATATTAACAGTTATCTAGTGATAGGTATACGTTTTTGTACGAGCTATAAGTAATAAACAAGTGTTAAGCTATTATGTTGTCTGGCTTTATTATGTAAATATTTATAGTACATTAACAGTTATCTAGTGATAGGTATACGTTATTGTACAAGCTATATGTAATAAAACAAGTGTTAAGCTATTATGTTGTCTGGCTTTATTATGTAAATATTTATAATACATTAACAGTTATCTAATTATAGGTATACGTTATTGTACGAGCTATAAGTAATAAAACAAGTGTTAAGCTATTATGTTGTCTGGCTTTATTATGTAAATATTTATAATACATTAACAGTTATCTAGTTATAGGTATACGTTATTGTACGATCTATAAGTAATAAAGCAAGTGTTAAGCTATTATGTTGTCCGGCTTTATTATGTAAATATTTAGAGTACATTAACAGTTATCTAGTGATAGGTATACGTTATTGTACGAGCTATAAGTAATAAAACAAGTGTTAAGCTATTATGTTGTCTGGCTTTATTATGTAAATATTTATAATACATTAACAGTTATCTAATTATAGGTATACGTTATTGTACGAGCTATAAGTAATAAAGCAAGTGTTAAGGTATATGTTGTCTGGCTTTATTTATGTAAATATTTATAATACATTAACAGTTATCTTGTGATAGGTATACGTTGTTGTACGAGCTATAAGTAATAAAACAAGTGTTAAGCTATTATGTTGTCTGGCTTTATTATGTAAATATTTATAGTACATTAACAGTTATCTAGTGATAGGTATACGTTATTGTACGAGCTATAAGTAATAAAGCAAGTGTTAAGCTATTATGTTGTCTTGGCTTTATTATGTAAATATTTTATAATTACATTACAGTTATCTAGTTATAGGTATACGTTATTGTACAGCTATAGTAAAAAACAAGGTTAAAAG
>JAQJVL010004862.1:0-40588 GCA_035578905.1 Stictocephala bisonia
GCACCATCCAATTTTTCTGAGAAAAAATTCAAGGAAGATTTGAAGTCTTTAAACTCCTTGTTATAAGCCTGCAGCTCACTGAAAACTTCCTTTTTAAAGGCATCTAAGGTTGAAACCAGGAAATCCTTTGTTATTAAGGTTGCAGACGTTTTCACACTACTTGCAGAATCCTTGTCGATTTTGCAGGTGTCGCACATCCACTCTCGTTTTGATTGGGTCTTGCTAGCACAATTACTATGGGCCAATGCACCACACTTCCCACTACACTTGACAGTATTCTTCTCGTCATCGCATAATAAGCTGCAAATGCTGCAGTTAGCCGACATAATTACTTTAAATTAATTGAATTCGGTACTATATCTAGTTAGAACAGGTACACTACAGACCAGCCTACACACTGCACGTGCTACACGCTTGACCTTCAGTCGGAGCGTAGAGCGATAACGTCCGGCCAGCTCGAGTGAGTGATACTGACATGCATTCATTGGTTTAGGTTAGTAGTGCACTGCTGAGTCTAGGGTTATAAAAATTGTATTATACCTTATTTACTATCATATCTCAGTATTTAAACTAGAGTTAAATAGTGATGTGGGCCGGGTAAACACCCAGAGAGTAGGTAAATATGAAATGGGTATTTACCCCAAGCTCGAAAAAAACCCTGAAAACTAGGTATTTATAAATTTTATTCCATTTAGAGATTAATGACTTGTCTCTTTGCAGTTCTCAAGCTATAAGGATGTTACAATGATGACTAACAGTTTTGTTAAGTTTTTTGTATGATTTCTACAAGCATTTTATTTCTAAGCATGATCGATATAAATACCCTAAGTATTAATGAGTTTCATAGCTTTTTTAGGTTTTAAATGAATATAATCTTATTAATAATGACAAAAATTGATAACACAAATATAATTATTAATGTGTGTACATATATTATTATTAACCCGATCACTGACAAGCTCAGCTCGCATAAGCTCGCATAAGCGATGTGCTTTTACCTCCAAATAGTTACAATAGGCTCTACTAGGTTGTGTAAGCGTCTCTATTCATCAACTGGGTATTTTTAAAAACAGGGTTTGTTTATAAAAACCTTCATTAATATCCTATAGATCACAGTAGTATGTTGAGGTTGAAGAAGTAGCTTATATTTTGTTCAGTGTTTCAGTAATATAATACTGTATTTAGTTTAGATATAGTTTATTTCTGTCCATGTCGGTGCATCGATATAGCAAGTGACATTGAGATTAGTGAAACAGACATAGAGGAGGCCGTTGTTGTCGCCAGGCCTAGTCTATTCAATGACTCAGATGTTGTTATCTCTTAGCCGAACTTTGGATTATGACTCCGACATCGTCCTCGCCACCACAAAACCTGGCTTCCACCTGTTACCACTCTTATATCGCAGCTACCCCAGCAGGCCAGAGTTACATCTAACCAATTACCTGCAGTTTTATTGCGGCACGCTGTTACTGTTCTGCCACCACGCCGGTGCATAAATTAAATTGTATCCGCTAGGGTACGTGTGTCTAAATAAATCCATCCACAATGTGTTAATAGGCTTACCTATAACATAAAACCTTTTGTTAATTTAAATGGTTTTATTAATTTTAATTGAACTGTCACGCTCACATTCTCTTGATAATTGTCAAACTATTGTCTGATACACAGAATATCATCCAAATAAATGGTGGATGCAAAACCATTTCCTCTGAGATTTACCAACACTGGCTTCACCATTTTTGTAAACAATTTTTTTATTTTTATTTTATTTACATGCTTTAGGTCAGTTATTATACCAACTACACCAAAGCAGTACAAACTATTTTAAAAGTCCATTGTGGAGTGTCCTTTACTCACTTCATGCATACATTTAAATGAAAGGACTTGATCATAACGTAAATGACAAACAAGTAATTGATAAAGCTGTTCCCTGAATTGAAATCTCACGTTTCTTACTGGGACCGTCCATTGGGACCACAAACTTGAAATAGCCATGCCCATGGGCTGTCCTAGAATGTTACTGAATATTCAATAATAATAAGTAATAAGATTACAATACCAGTGGTTAATCTTAGAACTTAGGCTTAAGCGGACGGTGTCAAAACCAGAATCTATATTTTCCGGTGACAACCGCCAGTCTCAGTGAAATAACTGAGGATGCCACATCATATCATGGGCAAAATGTCTGATTATCCTGTAAATGATGTAGATAACACCTTGACACGGTTGTCACCGGAAAATGTAAACTCTAGTTACACCACTAGTTGATTCGACTGATCTCACATATTTTTAATTTTAGGTACTAAAAACATTTTCATCGAAAAATGATAATAGGCTATTCTAGAACTTCATAAAATGTAATAATATTTTTAGAGGTAATAATCAACTTGTCTTACAAGTTACTTAAATACCCCGGGTATTTATGGATTTTGGGTACTTACCGGGATTAATGCCCAGGGTACTTACCCCGAGTTTTAAATACCCGGTTATTTTCAATCACTACAGTAAAATATAATTTAGATAATAGTGTAATAGAATGTCTTGAGCTCCAAAATTTGTTGCTTAAAAGTTATGTTGAATAAGGCAAGGAATGTGTTCAAAACACTCCAAATTACTGCCTAAAAGCAGTTGTTATTGAGGTGGGTTTACAAGCAAGACACATCATGAAAATCAAAACTAAAATAGTAAGAAATGTAAATTGAATGTACTTTAGTCAATCACTATAAAACAACCTCGTAAAAATGTATTTGAGTAAAAAAAAATAAAAAAATAGAGAAAGATAATGTTAATATAGCTATTTAAATTAACATTAACACTTTGTCTGCGGATCTCGTATTTTTACGGAGTAGCATAACTTCTGAAGAATGCGGATCCAGTAGTTTTACAGAATCGATGTTTTAATTTTGTTAAATAATGTATTGAGTATTAATATATGGAGTCTGGTACTCTAAGTGGTATCTAGTGATGTTAGTGAGCTGTTTTGCCACTAGAATATGCACACTGTACTGTTGTCTTGCAAGGACGATTGAGTTGTAGCCGCTAGATTGCACTGCTATTGTTTGCACGTTTCAGAACCATAGTTTAGTGAGTGGACTCTATTTCAAAGTGTAAATAGAGCATGTAAATAAAAAAAACAAGTATTTTGTTAGTGCTTATTTTACTTAGTTTTGTATGAATAGGACAATAAAATTATGTTCAAAATTATTGATATGATTTTTTTTGCTAGAACACTATTGCCAAAAAACTGATTTTATTAGGTAAAAAAATTTGATTTTTAATTGTATACTGATAAAAAGAAGAATAAACATAGCATCCAGTCATGTAAGTAGAATTTTTCTATGTTTAGTGATTTTAAATATATTTAATTTTTTAAAAGTACCAAAAACGGCCAGCATTCCTCAAATGGCTTCTGTATTTAGGACCAGCACTCAAAGTGTTAATACAGTTTCAATATATCATCAAGAGTGTTTGGTTGGTTTTGTCAAACATGGATCACTTCACATAGAACCAAACTTAGTTGCCAGAATTGTTCCTGTATTTCATTCCCACAACCAAAACCTTTCATAGATGACTACACTGAACACACCACCACTGTCATGACAACCGCTGTTTTATCTTTTAACAGCTTGTGTATTCTAATATAGGCCTACTGGACTAGATGTTTTATTATATCTAATATATTTTAAGCCTATTGTGTATTTGTACTTAGTGTTGAGAAAAATCTATTTCCTTAACAAACAGAAAGAAGATAGTTTGGTAAACTAACATTTTCAAAATTTGTTCCTAATATAGAAAAAATTACAGGTCTTTAGGTAGATTTCCGCCTGTTGGGTATCATTTATCTAACTCTAATTAAGTTCTCTTCTTTGTTATTATAATTTACTATATCCTGAAATATAAATTTTATTTGACGTATTGAATAATATTGATGTGTTACAGGATTTTTTCTGGCCACTCAGTTCTTTTTCACAGTTTGCTTCACAGCTCTACTTGCTGTAACTTTTGGCCTAGGCCTGTATCTGTGCTGCAGTCGTGATCAAGAGCGTTATGTGTTGTTGCAAGTTGTTCTTGGAACAGCATTGCTTGTTGCAGGTGAGTTGTGTGTTCTTTTATAAGTTACAAAAGCTTGTTAGTATGATTTCCACTGTATCAAGTTATCAACAAAATTATTGTGAGAACTAAATAATTGAGATGGTCACTGTGACTGTTTTTTGTAAAATCTTATGCCTGGAGGTTAGTCTGCTCTGGCTGTGTACAGTACGATATTTGCATAATGAAGGACAATGTTATTTATCCTATTTCGTAAGCTTAAGCGGCTGGAGCCATTATTAACAACTAGTTCTTCCGGTGTCAACCGCGTCAAAGGACTATTTACAATATATACAGTTCCAGACGTTTCGCCCATGCTACGATGTGGCATCCTCAGTGGTTAGGCTGAGACTGACTTTTGCCTGGTCAGTCTCAGCCTAACCACTGAGGATGCCACATCGTAGCATGGGCGAAACGTCTGGAACTGTATATATTGTAAATAGTCCTTTGACGCGGTTGACACCGGAAGAACTAGTTGTTAATAATGTTATTTATGTTAGAATGCAACATTTGTTGAAATAGAAAATACAATCTCAAAATTTTTTATAGATGTACACAGATACTATTTACAACACGTTACCCTGTTAGAATGCAACATTTATCTTTATATATAAAAGAGAAAGCCCTCACTAACTCGTCACTAATTCTCCAACTTCCCTTGTAGGGTAGAGAGCTGAAATTTTGTACATTGTTTCTTTAGGTCTTAAATAGGACAACTAGAGTATTTTCATCTTGATAAAGTACTCCTAAGGGGTAGAAACCTTCCCTAAAAGATTGTTCCATAAGTATTACATTTGGTTATTTTAGTAAATTAATAACAGCTGTTTTGTAAATAAATAAACATGTTCATTTTGTATGTTTGCTATTGATGTATTAAGAGTTAACAAATAATTAACTACACTTTTACTGTATATTTTTCCTATATACAATTAAGTGTAAAATCTATTTGAGAAATTCATGATATTGAAATTCCCCTAAAGACCTATAGGGTTTTCTAGCATCCAACTTTGTTGTCTAGAAGAACGGCAGCAGGTTCAGATTTTATATCGACGTAATGATTTAGAGGGAATCACGAGGGAAGGGTAAGCAAGTAAAGAAAATAACCCTGTAGCGAAACAAGGGCCGACTTGTTGAATTATAAAATACAAACAAAAGATATATATTCATAAGGTTCAAATGTTGCGCAGGGTAGAGAACTGAGTGTCAGGCTTGTCAGGTAGCTGAAAATCAGACAACCACTTAGTGGATCGGATTCCACGTAAAGCTGTAGGTCCCTTAGTTGCCCTGGCTATTGAGTAGTGTAGAAATGTACCTTCAAGCACGACCTTGAACTTTGGACTGTTGTTGTTTACAAAGTTATCACCACGTGTTGACCTTGAGGTCAACTTTACTATTGTTTACTACTGTTATCAGCCACGTGGTGACCTTGAAGGTCACGTTTACTACGAGCACGTGGACCCCCCGCGACGACGTTGTCCTAGGTCAGTGTTGTGTGACGTCACGCCGTTTTCGCGCTCTTTCTTCTAACGACGTCACGGCGTATTTATTAAATTAATTGTATTTTATTTATTTAATGCTGTGGCAAAAAGTGTCGGTGGTCGGTGCCGGGATCGATCTGAGAACCTTCCGTTTGTGAGACGAAGTCGATACCACTGCGGCACAGTGACACACCCGAGAGGTTAACGTAAGTAGCGGCAGAAGAACGTGTGTGGCTTCGTTCGCTTCGCTCGAGCCACGATATACTATATAAAATGTATTAATTTGTTCAGATGTAAAAAAAAAAATCTGTTGGTTTGTCGTCTGCTCACAGCTGATGTGATGCCATATGAAAGATGCTAAAAAAATCTGTTTTTCTTTACACTATATAAAATGTACCAACTGTTTTTTCGCGGTGTTACTAACTCGCACGATTAATTGCAAAAAAAAAAAAATATATATATCTCAGTGCTGCCAATATACTATATATATATATATACAATATACTATAATAAATACATATATGATTATTAAATTATACTATATTAAATACAAACGCGTTTTTTCGGTGTTACAGTAATATTAATTTAAATTCGTTATCCTTTTACGTTAAAACTATAATAAATAAATATACGATTATTAAATTATATACTATATTAAATACAAACGTGTTAATACATACGTTAAAACTGGTCGTTAAGTATTAGGAGAACAGAACTTGGTAAGAACTCTGAACTCGACC
Source organism: Stictocephala bisonia (assembly GCA_035578905.1). Classification (NCBI taxonomy): domain Eukaryota; kingdom Metazoa; phylum Arthropoda; class Insecta; order Hemiptera; family Membracidae; genus Stictocephala; species Stictocephala bisonia. The sequence continues at coordinate 6,308 of JAQJVL010004862.1, forward strand.
ATTGGCGCAATAATTTGTATTTAATATAGTATTAATTTGTTCTGACCATTTAAACCAGATGTAAAAAAAAAATCTGTTGGTTTGTCGTCTGCTAGTACCAGCTGATGTGGTTCGCTTCGCTTACGCCGAGCCAGATGCATTAGTACTATATAAAATGTATTTTTCTAATAATTCGTATTTAATATAGTATTAGTTTGTTCAAACAAAATCGGTTTTTCTTTATATTATATAAAATGTACCAACTGTTTTTTCACAGTGTTGCTAACTCACACGATTATTTGCATTATACTATATAAAATACATATATATATATATGATTTTTTTCTCTTTTTTAATAAATACAAATGCGTTTTTCGGTGTTACAGTAATATTATTTTACTTTGTTTTCCTTCACATATAATGTATACTATATAAAGTATAGCCAACTTATGCTTTCATTCGTAGTATACTATAATAAATCTGTGTACTATAAAAAGTGCATCGATATTTATTCTTTGTCACGTTATAATATAATAATTGTTATGACGATAAATTTAAACAGATTAAAAAGGATTCTGGTTTTTCTGTGTACATATTTTATTTCAATATTATACTTATATACTATATGAAGTACATTGTTCATAATAAATCACTATTTTCGTTGTACTATAATAAATGCAATTAATTTTTATATATAAATCAGTTAGAATATCTTTGAAACAGCTAACACATTTATATTTATTCATTTGTATTACAATAATAAATGTATATTTGTTAATATGTATTAATTTAAGTTAAATTTTATTGTTTTAATACATTTGAGTATTAGGAGAGCAAAGACTGGTAGGAGTTATCAATGTTACAGTTGCCGCCTGCGGCATACAAAGTGTCACTATCGAATCAGCGCGACCCGGCGACCTCTCCGTAAGATAGTCCGACTGCCTCGCGAACTGATTATGTGACTGCTGCTAATTTCTGCTAGCCTGATACTTTGTTTTTCATTGCATGTTGTTCGTATTCCATATTTAAGTGGTTTTTTCCATATATTTTGTAGATGTATAGAAAATAAAAAGCATATTATATTTTATTTAATAATTAATTTAGTATTTAAAAATCCTAAGGTAATATACTATTCTATATTTTTATAATGACATAAGTAACACAATATTTAAATTCTGTTATGGAATAAGTTATAGTAATATTTAATTAATTATTTAAAAATCGTAAGGAGAAGTTGTATTGCAGATATTTTTAAAGTAATAAGCCACACAATATTTAAATGTTATTTTGGAATAAAGTATAATAATGTCAATTATTAAATACTGAAAACTCTATAAAAAATACTGTCTTTTTTAAAAACCAACTGATGTATTTGTATGGTATGAAATTGTCCAAGTCCAATTTTGCTGATGCAATGTTTCATCATGTGTACTTGTGGTAGTAAGACAATGGTAAGACAGATATAAAAAGTCATATAATTCAATAAAATTCTGCAAAGAGCGGAAACTTCATCTGTACATACATGTATCTCAACAACAACCAAAGTTAAATCAATTGGTAAATATTTGTAAGAATGTTTATTTTTAATATATATGTGGTAGTGAGGCAGATATAAAAATTCATATAATTCAATACAAATCTGCAAAGAGAGAAAACTTCATTAGTATCTGAACATGCATTTTTCTCAACAACAACCAAAGTTTCTAGTTAGCTCTGGTGTCCTAAATAGTGACTTTTTTTCTTTCATAAATGGTTCAATAATATTTAAAGCATTTATCCAAATAATAATTTGTATTTAATATATTAATTTGTTATGATAATTTAATATTCAAACCAGATGCAAAAAAAATTTGTCGGTTTGTTGTCTGCTACAGCTATATAGCTGATGTGTCTTCTGCTAAAGGATAGAGATGTCTGAAATTTGTTAGTAAATTTGATATTTAGTTGATATTGGTAATGATTTAAATTATGAGTTAAGTAGTTCAATTATTATTCCCTCACACGTTAACTAAAACAATCGAATAATATTGAATTACGAGCCATATTTAGACATATGTAATATTACAATATGTAGCATTTATTTCAGATTTCCATTAGGATCTTACACATAAGAGCCTTATGTAAAATTTTAATCTAATATGTTAAACACATTAGAGATTACAGTTATGTAAATATTAAATGGACAAAAATGTTTGATTTCTTCATGAAAGGATCTTCATACATGTCCAACTATTATAAATGGCACTTTAAGTTAATAACATGTTTTTTCCTATTTTGTAAAGATAAATTCTCTTATTAACAAATTAAGTAAATAAAAAAACAATTCTATGAATCCATTAATAACTGTATAGTGTATTAAATGTTGCATATTATTTTAACAATTTTATAATAATAATTGTCTTTTCTTATAATTTCAACATAAATATCACAAACACGTATTGAAAACATTGAACTTTCAAATAACTTTAAAAAAAAAATTGTGACCGATTTAACATGAATAATTCATTTTAGTGAGGTCAGAATAACTTCATTAATATAGATTTATTAAAAAAAGACATATTATTTGTTTATAGCAATAATAAATTATACTTTGTTACTAATTTTATCACATAAAAACTAAAATCATTAGCTCACTTTGAATGGAAAAAACAATATAATACAATATAGATGTTAAATTCAATATACATTTAATTTCAGATATGCGTACAAAACGTTCTTCTACACTTGCATCCTTGAGTGCATACATATGCGTTATGTTTAAGATGAGACATGTCTTGTATATGAGAAATTATCTAAGTTCCATTTTATCAGTGTCCGTATGTTAAGTAAGGATGAGAACTGAGTATCAGGCTTGTCAATTAGTTGAAAATCAGACCAATAATACATGTTTTTGATTCAACTCTATGTCCCTTAATTTCACTGGTTGTTAGACTTTAAATGAAATGTCCGTTCTATGAAACAGTCAAACTCCGTTAGCAACAATATTACATTGATTATCCATGCTCATACTACTCACATTCACCTTAGAATACGTTCAATTTTGTGCTGTCTTGTCATATCTAAGAATAATACTTTATATTGTTTTCACTTAAAATGAGCCACGAGAGTAAATACTATAATGGACGTTATGTTTAAATAATTTGTATAACACAGGGTATACCAAATCAACCGTTTAAGTATATACTTCTTTTGTCTACATATCTTCTATATTCAGTTTAATGATAGAAATAAAGATGTAATGAAAATGATAGCAAAATAAATTAAACTTAGCTAAGTAAATTAATTTAGTGTTTTCATAATGATATTTTTATTAGTATTCGCATTATAGATTTCTAAATAAATGGCAAACTTTAGAGCTTGCAGTTCTGTATATCTGGATATATATTAAATGGATAAAAATGTTTAATATCTCAAATAAAGGATCTTCATACATGTCCATTTATTATAATAAACATGAGAGAAACGACTAAATATAAATGACACTTTAAATTAAAAAGTATAATTTTTCCTATTTTGTAAAGATAGTTTCTCTTATCAATGAATTGGGTAAATAAAACAACAATTTTATGAATCCATTAATATTATAGTTTTCTCAATGTCCGTATTTTGTGCAGGGGAGAGAACTGAGTATTACTGTCGGCTGAGCAGAACGAAAGAAGGATAAACGAAAAAATTAGTTTAATTTCTTGTTAGTATAATGCAAATAAATGCAAGTCTGTGTCATTGATGAAAATAAAAGAAATATAGATTAATAATTAAGCTGACTATGTGATAGAACAGTTTCGGTTCAAGTGGGGTCAAGTGATATGATAGCACACTCGAACTAGAAGTCTAAACTAAATATACCAATTATATTAACTTTGAAACCTAAGTAAATCGGACAAAAAGGTCATATATGAGTAACTAAATTAATAAAATATGTGTTTTTAAATTAAATTGATTTTCAATTACGTTCATTCTAGTTTTATGTGATTAAATTTTAGTTTTTCATGAACATTTTCTGTGTGATAAACATTGCCAATAAATGACTATAACACCAATGTTTTAATAGTTAACTATTCTGAATTTTTTACATTTGAGTTAACAAATACTATGATTAGTCGTTTAAGAGCTTTATATCAAGACCTATTCTCTACTATCGTATATTTACTTAACAGTAATATAAAATACTGTATTTATAAGATATAACATGATTTTACAGTTATATTTACATTTTTTTAATAACTAACAAGTAACTGGGTGTATGTTTAGTTACTTTCTACATTTGTGAATTAATATAAGATATCTAAGTCACATAAATTTATAAATCCATCGATTAATTTTAAATGACCAACTAAATTAGTTTGGGATAGAAAATGAAGGTACTATACAGATGATACATTTCTGAGATCTCTATTAGGATGTTATACATAAGAGCTTGAAATAAAATTTTAGTCTAATCTGCTTCACATATTGGATCTTGCAGTTCTGTAAATCTAGACATTAAATGAACAAAAATTTTTTTATTTCTCAATGAAAGGATCCTCATACGTATTCAACTACTTTATTAAAACTTAGCGAAACGATTTAAATATGCATGACAATCAGTGTAAAGCAGGTTTTTTCCTATTTTGTAAAGATAATTGGACAGATAAAGCAACAATTTATAATTCCGTTAACTACATAGTGAATTGAATTTTACATATTATGTTAATAGTTTATAAAATAGTCTTTTGCTTATGACTGATTTTAAGTGTATAATTTATTTTGGTAAACATGATAAAACTAGGGATAAAATGTATATTACAAAACATATATGACCAACTTAGTTACATTGAATTGTCAGTCCATTTATAAATATACACTTATGTAAATTACAAACTAAAATGACAGACTAGAATATACAAGCCTTGTAAATATAATACACTTCTGAGATATCCATTATCAGCAAGGTTGCAACTTGCTTTATAGTGCTTTACATATTATTGTTTAATAATCTGTATATCTGATCAAATATTAAATATTTTGAATATACAAAAACGTTCATATACAACAATTATAAAAGGACAATAATTCTAAGACTTCATTTTTTATAAATACATATATTTATTTCAAATAATCTTTTTTACGATACCGCACAATGGTGTATATTAGACTAATGGATCATGAATGATCAGACAATACGCCGTTGTATCCTATGGTATATTGGTATAAAGGTGTCTTCTCTTGGAAAGTCAGTTTATCCAAACAAGGCTGATCATTACCACCTATGTAATATGACAATTAAAACCTTGTATACATATAATATAAAATTGATTTATTTCCATTGAAACTATCATATGGATAGTACTTGCTGTTCAAGTACAGTTTTATGTTATCTAAGTTACAATAATCCACCTCAATGACCTCATAAATGTGAATTAATACAAGACATCAACATCGCAAAAATGTATGAATCAATCGATTTCTTTTAAATGGCCAACTAAATTAGTTTAGGATAAAAAATGAAGGTATTATACAAATGATACACTTCTTATATCACCATTAGGATACTATGCATAAGAGCTTCAAATAAAATGTAATGCTTTACATATCAGAGCTTGCAGTTCTGTAAATATAACTAGATATTAAATGAACGAAACATTTTTTATTTCTAAAAGAGGAGATCTTCATACGTATTCAACTACTCTATTAAAACTTAGCGAAATGATTTAAATATGAATGGCACTCAGTGTAAAGCAGGGTTTTTCCTATTTTGTAAATATAATCAAACGGATAAAACAACAATTTTATAATTCCGTTAATAACTACATAGTGAATTGAATGTTACATAGTATGCTACTTGTATAATTTATTTTGGTAAACATGACAAAACAAATACGACCAACTTAGTTACATTGGTCAGTCCATTTATAAATATACTTTCATGTAAATTACAAACTAAAACGACTTAGTAGACTAGAATATACAAGTCTTGTAAATATAATACACTTCTGAGATATCCATTATGAGCTTTAACTTACTTTATAGTGTTTCACATATTATTGTTTATTAGTCTGTATATCAAATATTAAATATTTTGAACGTACAAAAACGTTCACTTTTCAAATATCGGATATAAATTCATAAACATCAATTATATCATACTGAGCCAAGCTATTAAAATTAAAGTTCATCAATGTTCTTTTTTTAACTGTAAATATAATTTATATAATGAGATATTTGGGTAAATAAAACAATATACGAGATGTTCTATGCAAGAAATATATCTTATTCTTTATTTATTTACACATTTTTCACATCTTTATTTACAAATATTGTCCTTGATCAGAATCTTTGAACTTGTGATTCTTCAACTCCTTTAAGCTCGGCCATTAGTCTGTTGTAGAGTTCTTCCCCACACTCATTAGGACCGATGCTTTCAAATAATTTAATAAATGAGTATTCGTAATTTCTAACTTTGTTGCAAACGCCACAATCAGGACCACAAGCAGCTGTCTCTGTACGGTCCCTCTTAAATTTTATATTTTCTACATCCTCGACCATTTCAGCCATTCTTTGAAGTTTTTCTTCAGCTTCTGGACTCCAGCTAGGTTTTGAAAATCTCAGCTCAAACATGACCATCAGCAAGTTTGCATACATTGTACCTGTAGTGATAGTGTTGTTACCCGGATACATCTGGGTCGGAGTGTGATAAAGTGTCTGAACAATACCTTTATATAACCTGAAAACTGTATTGAAAAAGTGGTGGGTGGATAGTAACAGATTTATATAAAATGTTGTCAAAATCAAACGTTCATGCTTAAATAGGATCCAGAAGTTGTTATTTTATCTTTAAGATACTGTTTCATATAAACAATTCACTCTTAACAAGTGTGATAATATATAACTCACACATATGTTTACTACTGTACAAACAATTTTTAATAAATTAATAATTCTGGTTTTTGAAGCTAAAAATACACATATGAATGAAAATAATTTACGTTAAATTTCAATACTCATAACCTATATAAAAAGTCATGTGATATTTTTGTTATTTTTAGTATTATAAAAATTAAAGAATATGAAACTAAATCAACTGCCATGATGCTATTAAAAGAATCTCAGCCATATTACAGTTGTATTATTTTTTGTCTTTAGTTAGCATACATTTTTATTTATTTTTTTCCCCAAAAAAACTTGATATAATTTGTTTGTAACTTGGTTACTTTTAGTTGACAAGGCTCATACATTGTAAAAACTGTACATTGTGAAGCCAAATAAATGAATTTGAATGTGAAGTGCAATTGAACATTCAATACACTCCCTTTCATCCAAATAATGAACTTTATACTTTAGGTAACACTAAAAACCTTATACTTTACGAACAAAACTTTACATTGTTTATCCATGTAAATACAAAATAAATGTACATAACTAGATTTTATATTCGTATATCACATTCAAGTATGTAGGATTAACATAATGAACTTGGGTATAGGGCATTTATTTTATGTTACCTATTTACGTTGTATTCATGTTATTTATATTAATATGGAATAGAAACTGTAATTTGGATAGTAATTTATTTCTCAAATACAGTGAATTATTAGCATTGCTATTAAGTAACACTCAAATAATAATATGGAATGCAAACTATAAGTTACTTTGAAAGCCAATTCCCATTCACTTTGTATTATTACTATTGATATTAAGAGGCATTCAAAATAATTCATATGACGTTTGTATTAATAAAACCATATGTCTATTTAAACTAGCATTGTTTCCTCTTAATATAGTTTTCCATGCCAAGGAAAATAACAAATATGTTTTAATTGTCTATGTTACAATAGACATGTGTTGTTGTGTAAAATTTAAAATAAATACTACCACTTTAAAACGTTCAACTGTTTATTCTCCTCCAACTAAATTGTTGTACATTACAAGTTATGTGTTCTGAATAAGTATTTTATAGATAAAAACATTTATTGAAAAAAGTTTCGTTGAATCACAGAAATATAATTACGTAATATGTTTAATGTTTAAGGCTTGGATATAAATGAAACATATTACTTATAGTAAAATTTCTTTATTCAAAACAATACAGTTTAAAACAATCGTTATAAACTCAATTTGTCCTACTTTAAATCTACGTTTAGTTTAAAATAAAATTTTACTATTTTAATTAAAGAATATCACAAAGACAGATAGAGTAGATTACGGTAACTTTTTAGTGCAAATTCATTGAATTCGAACTGTACACATACACATATAAAGGGGCTTATATTACTAAGTATACTGTATAATTTATAATTTTTATTGTGAATATTTAATGTTCAACAGGAAATCCAAATTGTAAAATAATGAATTAAAATAATGAAATGAATTGTAATTACGTAGTTTATTAAATGCTTTTGTAAAGTCCGTAATGATATATGCTATTGTTTAGAGTATAAAAAAAAAAAAAAAAAAAAAAAAAACTACCGTTTATAGTGATCATCTTAGAGGTAATTGTTAAGTGAAATGAAGTATCAAAGTCATACTAAATTTTATTAAAAGATGCAAATTATAAAATTGTAATGTTATTTTAAATCTCATGCACTGTCTTATTAGTCAATTTAGAACCTATAATGTATCAGTTATAGGAAAAAAAAAAATATGAAGAATTATTTACGAATATGAATAAAAAGGAAAAGGACACACAAACGAGCCTAACAATATTGTTAATAAAATACTATTGTTTCTAATAACCAGTGTAAATGCAAAATATTTAACCTTAGCATGATGACCCGTACTAATAAGTCAAGATAACCATAGATAAAGGAAGAGGCCAATGCTGAAATTGATTTGTTATAGCATGAGTACAAATGGGATTTCCATTGGATTTCCTGTTGAACATTAAATATTCACAATAAAAATTATAAATTATACAGTATACTTAGTAATATAAGCCCCTTTATATGTGTATGTGTACAGTTCGAATTCAATGAATTTGCACTAAAAAGTTACCGTAATCTACTCTATCTGTCTTTGTGATATTCTTTAATTAAAATAGTAAAATTTTATTTTAAACTAAACGTAGATTTAAAGTAGGACAAATTGAGTTTATAACGATTGTTTTAAACTGTATTGTTTTGAATAAAGAAATTTTACTATAAGTAATATGTTTCATTTATATCCAAGCCTTAAACATTAAACATATTACGTAATTATATTTCTGTGATTCAACGAAACTTTTTTCAATAAATGTTTTTTATCTATAAAATACTTATTCAGAACACATAACTTGTAATGTACAACAATTTAGTTGGAGGAGAATAAACAGTTGAACGTTTTAAAGTGGTAGTATTTATTTTAAATTTTACACAACAACACATGTCTATTGTAACATAGACAATTAAAACATATTTGTTATTTTCCTTGGCATGGAAAACTATATTTAAGAGGAAACAATGCTAGTTTAAATAGACATATGGTTTTATTAATACAAACGTCATATGAATTATTTTGAATGCCTCTTAATATCAATAGTAATAATACAAAGTGAATGGGAATTAGCTTTCAAAGTAACTTATAGTTTGCATTCCATATTATTATTTGAGTGTTACTTAATAGCAATGCTAATAATTCACTGTATTTGAGAAATAAATTACTATCCAAATTACAGTTTCTATTCCATATTAATATAAATAACATGAATACAACGTAAATAGGTAACATAAAATAAATGCCCTATACCCAAGTTCATTATGTTAATCCTACATACTTGAATGTGATATACGAATATAAAATCTAGTTATGTACATTTATTTTGTATTTACATGGATAAACAATGTAAAGTTTTGTTCGTAAAGTATAAGGTTTTTTAGTGTTACCTAAAGTATAAAGTTCATTATTTGGATGAAAGGGAGTGTATTGAATGTTCAATTGCACTTCACATTCAAATTCATTTATTTGGCTTCACAATGTACAGTTTTTACAATGTATGAGCCTTGTCAACTAAAAGTAACCAAGTTACAAACAAATTATATCAAGTTTTTTTGGGGAAAAAAATAAATAAAAATGTATGCTAACTAAAGACAAAAAATAATACAACTGTAATATGGCTGAGATTCTTTTAATAGCATCATGGCAGTTGATTTAGTTTCATATTCTTTAATTGTTATAATACTAAAAATAACAAAAATATCACATGACTTTTTATATAGGTTATGAGTATTGAAATTTAACGTAAATTATTTTCATTCATATGTGTATTTTTAGCTTCAAAAACCAGAATTATTAATTTATTAAAAATTGTTTGTACAGTAGTAAACATATGTGTGAGTTATATATTATCACACTTGTTAAGAGTGAATTGTTTATATGAAACAGTATCTTAAAGATAAAATAACAACTTCTGGATCCTATTTAAGCATGAACGTTTGATTTTGACAACATTTTATATAAATCTGTTACTATCCACCCACCACTTTTTCAATACAGTTTTCAGGTTATATAAAGGTATTGTTCAGACACTTTATCACACTCCGACCCAGATGTATCCGGGTAACAACACTATCACTACAGGTACAATGTATGCAAACTTGCTGATGGTCATGTTTGAGCTGAGATTTTCAAAACCTAGCTGGAGTCCAGAAGCTGAAGAAAAACTTCAAAGAATGGCTGAAATGGTCGAGGATGTAGAAAATATAAAATTTAAGAGGGACCGTACAGAGACAGCTGCTTGTGGTCCTGATTGTGGCGTTTGCAACAAAGTTAGAAATTACGAATACTCATTTATTAAATTATTTGAAAGCATCGGTCCTAATGAGTGTGGGGAAGAACTCTACAACAGACTAATGGCCGAGCTTAAAGGAGTTGAAGAATCACAAGTTCAAAGATTCTGATCAAGGACAATATTTGTAAATAAAGATGTGAAAAATGTGTAAATAAATAAAGAATAAGATATATTTCTTGCATAGAACATCTCGTATATTGTTTTATTTACCCAAATATCTCATTATATAAATTATATTTACAGTTAAAAAAAGAACATTGATGAACTTTAATTTTAATAGCTTGGCTCAGTATGATATAATTGATGTTTATGAATTTATATCCGATATTTGAAAAGTGAACGTTTTTGTACGTTCAAAATATTTAATATTTGATATACAGACTAATAAACAATAATATGTGAAACACTATAAAGTAAGTTAAAGCTCATAATGGATATCTCAGAAGTGTATTATATTTACAAGACTTGTATATTCTAGTCTACTAAGTCGTTTTAGTTTGTAATTTACATGAAAGTATATTTATAAATGGACTGACCAATGTAACTAAGTTGGTCGTATTTGTTTTGTCATGTTTACCAAAATAAATTATACAAGTAGCATACTATGTAACATTCAATTCATTATGTAGTTATTAACGGAATTATAAAATTGTTGTTTTATCCGTTTGATTATATTTACAAAATAGGAAAAAACCTGCTTTACACTGAGTGCCATTCATATTTAAATCATTTCGCTAAGTTTTAATAGAGTAGTTGAATACGTATGAAGATCTCCTCTTTTAGAAATAAAAATTGTTTCGTTCATTTAATATCTAGTTATACAGGCCTTCCACTTGTCCTACTTTTCCTACTTTTCCTACTTTTTCAAAAAATGTCCTACTTTGTCCTACTTTTTCAGCAATGTCCTACTTTTCCTACTTTTTTTGAAATTTCAGGAATAATCCACTATTTTACCCCAAAAATACAGATTTGCTTGGAATTTTTAGCCTGTTTTTTAAAAATAAATTAAATATTACATATACACTATAATTCGGAGGCTTCAAAGTAAAGCCATGGTAAAACCATGCAATTTGGATGATGGGTTTTAGGATTTATAGTGTGATGTGTGGAATTTTGTATCTATTTTGCTCTTTGTGCGTTCCCGACGATGTGTTTTTTTGTATGTGGGACTGTGTTAAGGATTCTGAACCTACCCGACCCTAAAGGTAAGCCTTTTTCTTCTAAAATACTCACTATGTACCGTATGTAAGACCAAGGATCATTTTATTTTTTATATTAATAGGCAGTTTTAAAAAGATTTATTGTATTTGTAAAATAAGAAGTGGGTGGATGGAGGGCGTTTAGGCTTCTAAGGTGGGTTGGAAGCCTGCTCATCAGATAGGATTTAATTGACAAGAGCTGCTTGTGAATTAATTCCTGTCTGATGAACTTACACCAATAAAAGGCTAATAAAATAATTGTATTCTGTGTAAAAATCCTTCTCAACTAAACGGTTTACATACATTTTTGCAATTTATAAGTAGCAAAGCTACCTTTCAAATCTTGGCATTTTATAACTTGATGTGTTTTATATATATTAGCCTTATATTGTGTTTTATATATATATTAGCCTTATAGTGTATTTTATATATATATATTATTATTTTCAATGGTTTTATGCTTATTTTCTAATGTGTTTAATTTGTTTCAGGCAGTAAGATGATGGAATAGTTTATAGTACAAAAAATGCCACGGGAAACACATTTCAAAGAAGACTGGCTTTTGAGCCAAGATTCTAACAAGCATCTTATGTCTTTGTGGTGCAAGAAAGGCAAAAATGACTTTGAAGTGCATTGCAAGATATGTAATCATTATTTTTCCTGTGCAAATAGAGGCAAAGACCAACTAATTAAGCACAGTGAAACTAAAAAACATTATTCAAAAGCGAATGTTGCATTCTCTGCTCGGCAAACTGTTTTCACAGTGACAGAAAGCGGTAGTGTCGCAACAACATCAGTGCTAAAGGAAAGTGCGGTTACTTTGGAGGATCCTATTCGTGCGGAGTTAATATGGGCTTTCAAGCTAGCCCAATCAAACTTTTCTTTTGCTTCTTGTGATGGTCTTCATGAAGTGTTTACATTAATGTTTGGTGAAAGTGCCAAGAACTTTAACATGGACAAAACCAAAGCTTCATATTTGATTTCCTTTGGATTGGGTCCTTTCTTAGTTAAAGAACTAACCAGGGATATTAGAGAGTCAAACAACTTTTATACTTTGTGCCTCGATGAGACGACTACAACTCAAGTTAAAAAACAACTTGACCTCTACGTAAGGTATTGGTCACCACAGCAGGTAGCAGAACCAGTCCAATGTCGGTATTTAACTTCGATATTTTTGGGCCATGCTGAAGCAGAAACCATGTTTGATGCAATCATCAAATCATCTGAAATTGAAGGTGTCTCAATTTCAAAAGCTATTATGGTGTCAATGGATGGTCCTAATGTGAACAAGTCCCTTTTTACCAAACTTAACTCACAGGTTAAATCTTTAGGTTCCCCAGGTCTAGTGGACATTGGACCTTGTTCTCTCCACAAAGTCCACAATGCTTTTGGAAGTGGACTTCGTGACCATCCATTTTCACTGATAGATGAATTTGCAACTGACATCTTCAAATTTTTCAAACTGTCTGCTGCAAGAAGAGAAGATTACAAGAAAAGTCAAGAGCTAATGCAAGTAGAAGAACATTTTTTTTGTCAGTATGTAAATAGCAGATGGTTGAGTATTGGTCCAGTCTTGAAAAGACTTATCGAACAGCATGAGGCACTGAAACATTATTTTTTCAAGTTTTTGCCACAAAACCAAAGTTCAAAGAGTCTCGACAAGAATTATAAGTACCAAAGAATCTGCTCTGCTTTGAAGAATAACATTCTTCTTCCTCTAATGCAGTTTTTGCTTCATATCAGTGCTGTATTTTCTAAGTTTCTGACAATGTTTCAATCTGAACAACCATTGGTTCATGTACTGTATGATGAAATGAACCATTTAATGAAGACTCTTTTGAGAAAATTTATCAAAGCTGAAGAAATTGAAAAACACAAAAACAACATCAGTCACATAGAGGTAAAAAAATCAAACTTGCTTGAGTTTAAAGACTTAGAAGTTGGAAGTGAAGCTAAAAAAACTCTACTTTCATTAAAGATCCTTGACAAAGAAAAGTCTGAGTTTTACCAAGCTATAAGTTCTTTTTTTATTACTGTGACCAACAAGCTAATGAAAGATCTGCCCATCGACAACAAAATACTGAAAAATATGCAGTGCCTGCATGGGTTGGCAAGAAAAGAAGAAAAAAGCTATGACATGTTCAAACGGATAATCACCCAAGTACCACATGGTCTGACAGAGGAAAAAATTGATAGACTTAAAGAGGAATGGTTAGGATACCAATCAGATTTGGATGTAGCAGAAGATTGGTATATCCAATCGAAGACACAGACTGAGGTCAAGTACATGAGGGTGGATTCCTACTGGAATAAAGTTTTTCAACTAAAGACATCAACTGGTAAACCCAGATATCCTCAGCTAGCTAGTTATTTGCCCTCACTTCTAACACTAGCACATGGAAATGCAGATGTTGAGAGAGGGTTTTCTATGAACAATAATATTGTGACCAATGAAAGGAAGGCACTCAATGAGCATACCATAATTGGCTTGAGAGTTGTAAAAGATTTTGTAAGAGTCAATGGCAAAGTAGAAAATATTAAAATAACAAAGAGAATGGTAGATGCAGCTAAAGGGGCAAGCTCCAAGTACAAAGAGTATTTAGCTCAAAGAAAAGATGAAGAAGTAAGGAAACAGAAGGAATCTGCTGAACAAAAAGAAAAAGAGGCATCTAAAGAAAAAGAGATAAAAGCAAGAAATGAGATCAAAGCTGCTGAAAATCTTCTAGAAGAAGGCAAGAAGAAGCTCCAGTTGGCTATGAAAAGGAAAGACTTTGCAGAAGTGTCATTAGCCTCAGAGATGATTGACATTTCAACCAAACGATTAAAAACAGCTAATGAACTTTTGATACATAAATAATGGTTTAGTTTCCTTTCTCTAAGTATTTTTTAAATACTACATTATGAAAAAATATAAATAAGTTATGTATTTCTATTCTTTTGTAGTAAAAGAGAAAATAAATTATAAAGAGCGGGGACATGCATGAATTTTGGGTTGAAATAATTTTTTAAAGTGTTATTTCTATTTATTTATCTCATAAATTTAACATTCATTTGTGAGTCATTAGGTAAGACCTAATTTATTAGTCATAAATTTAGATTAATGCCCGTTTGAACTAATCTTAGTATATTGTAGGTTCAAATGAGAACAAAACTACTTCATAGTCTTGGATTTAGTTTTCAGTATTATTTTTGCTTCGATAAATTCAGCTGTTTTAGCTCTCAATTCATGCATGCGGAACGAGGGGGGTCCCCGTATGGAATACAATTAATAAATAATAATAATACAACGCTAAGTGTGACTGTTGCGCCTTTCGTTAAATGTCCTACTTTTTTCATTAAAATGTCCTACTTTTTTTCTCAGACCTAGTGGAAGGCCTGAGTTATATTTACAGAACTGCAAGCTCTGATATGTAAAGCATTACATTTTATTTGAAGCTCTTATGCATAGTATCCTAACTTAGATAACATAAAACTGTACTTGAACAGCAAGTACTATCCATATGATAGTTTCAATGGAAATAAATCAATTTTATATTATATGTATACAAGGTTTTAATTGTCATATTACATAGGTGGTAATGATCAGCCTTGTGTGGATAAACTGACTTTCCAAGAGAAGACACCTTTATACCAATATACCATAGGATACAACGGCGTATTGTCTGATCATTCATGATCCATTAGTCTAATATACACCATTGTGCGGTATCGTAAAAAAGATTATTTGAAATAAATATATGTATTTATAAAAAATGAAGTCTTAGAATTATTGTCCTTTTATAATTGTTGTATATGAACGTTTTTGTATATTCAAAATATTTAATATTTGATCAGATATACAGATTATTAAACAATAATATGTAAAGCACTATAAAGCAAGTTGCAACCTTGCTGATAATGGATATCTCAGAAGTGTATTATATTTACAAGGCTTGTATATTCTAGTCTGTCATTTTAGTTTGTAATTTACATAAGTGTATATTTATAAATGGACTGACATCAGTTCAATGTAACTAAGTTGGTCATATATGTTTTGTAATATACATTTTATCCCTAGTTTTATCATGTTTACCAAAATAAATTATACACTTAAAATCAGTCATAAGCAAAAGACTATTTTATAAACTATTAACATAATATGTAAAATTCAATTCACTATGTAGTTAACGGAATTATAAATTGTTGCTTTATCTGTCCAATTATCTTTAAAAAATAGGAAAAAACCTGCTTTACACTGATTGTCATGCATATTTAAATCGTTTCGCTAAGTTTTAATAAAGTAGTTGAATACGTATGAGGATCCTTTCATTGAGAAATAAAAAATTTTTTGTTCATTTAATGTCTAGATTTACAGAACTGCAAGATCCAATATGTGAAGCAGATTAGACTAAAATTTTATTTCAAGCTCTTATGTATAACATCCTAATAGAGATCTCAGAAATGTATCATCTGTATAGTACCTTCATTTTCTATCCCAAACTAATTTAGTTGGTCATTTAAAATTAATCGATGGATTTATAAATTTATGTGACTTAGATATCTTATATTAATTCACAAATGTAGAAAGTAACTAAACATACACCCAGTTACTTGTTAGTTATTAAAAAAATGTAAATATAACTGTAAAATCATGTTATATCTTATAAATACAGTATTTTATATTACTGTTAAGTAAATATACGATAGTAGAGAATAGGTCTTGATATAAAGCTCTTAAACGACTAATCATAGTATTTGTTAACTCAAATGTAAAAAATTCAGAATAGTTAACTATTAAAACATTGGTGTTATAGTCATTTATTGGCAATGCTTATCACGCAGAAAATGTTCATGAAAAACTAAAATTTAATCACATAAAACTAGAATGAACGTAATTGAAAATCAATTTAATTTAAAAACACATATTTTATTAATTTAGTTACTCATATATGACCTTTTTGTCCGATTTACTTAGGTTTCAAAGTTAATATAATTGGTATATTTAGTTTAGACTTCCAGTTCGAGTGTGCTATCATATCACTTGACCTCACTTGAACCGAAACTGTTCTATCACATAGTCAGCTTAATTATTAATCTATATTTCTTTTATTTTCATCAATGCCACAGACTTGCATTTATTTGCATTATACTAATAAGAAATTAAACTATACCGAATATAGAAGATATGTAAACAAAAGAAGTATATATTTAAACGGCTGATTTGGTATAC
Organism: Stictocephala bisonia; assembly: GCA_035578905.1. Taxonomy (NCBI): domain Eukaryota; kingdom Metazoa; phylum Arthropoda; class Insecta; order Hemiptera; family Membracidae; genus Stictocephala; species Stictocephala bisonia. The sequence goes on from JAQJVL010004862.1 coordinate 23,436, forward strand.
TCTGTTTTATAAAAATTATTTAAACATAACATAAATTATAGTATTTACTCTCACAGCTCATTTTAAGAGAAACCAATAGAAAGTATTATTCTTAGATATGAGAAGGCAGCACAAAATTGAACGTATTCTAAGGTGAATGTGACTAGTATGAGCATGGATAACCAATGTAATATTGTTGCTAACGGAGTTTGACTGTTTCATAGAACGGACATTTCATTTAAAGTCCAACAACCAGTGAAATTAAGGGACATATAGTTGAATCAAAAACACGTATTATTGGTCTGATTTTCAACTAATTGAAAACTCAGTTTTCTCCCTTATACTACATACGGACGCTGACAAAATTGAACTTAGATAATTTCTCATATACAAGAAACGTTTCATCTTAAAACATAGGGCATATGTATGCACTTAAGGATACAAGTGTAAAAGAACGATTTGCATATCTGAAATGAAATGTATATTGACTTTAACATCTATATTGTATTATTATTCCATTTTTATATTGTTTTTTTCCGTTCAAATTGAGCTAATGATTTTAGTTTTTATGTGATAAAATTAGTAACAAAGTATAATTTATTATTGCTATAAACAAATAATATGTCTTTTTTTAATAAATCTATATTAATGAAGTTATTCTGACCTCACTAAAATGAATTATTCATGTTGAATCGGTCACAATTTTTTAAAGTTATTTGAAAGTTCAATGTTTTCAATACGTGTTTGTGATATTTATGTTTAAATTATAAGAAAAGGCAATTATTATTATAAAATTGTCAAAATAATATGCAACATTTAATACACTATACAGTTATTAATGGATTCATAGAATTGTTTTTTTATTTACTTAATTTGTTAATAAGAGAATTTATCTTTACAAAATAGGAAAAACCATGTTATTAACTTAAAGTGCCATTTATAATTAATCCTTTCTCTCAGGAATATTATAATAGTTGGACATGTATGAAGATCCTTTCATGAAGAAATTAAACATTTTTGTCCATTTAATATTTACATAACTGTAATCTCTAATGTGTTTAACATATTGGATTTAAATTTTACGTAAGGCTCTTATGTGTAAGATCCTAATGGAAATCTGAAATAAATGCTACATATTGTAATATTACATATGTCTAAATATGGCTCGTAATTCAATATTATTCGATTGTTTTAACTAACGTGTGAGGGAATAATAATTGAACTCCTTAACTCATAATTTTACATATCTGAAATGAAATTTATGTTGAATTTAACATCTATATTGTATTATTCCATTTTTATATTGTTTTTTCCCCCGTTCTAAGTGAGCCAATGAGTTTAGTTTTTATTTAATGATTAAATCAGTGTCAAGGTATAACTTTTTATTGCGATAAACGTTTAATATATCTTATTTAAAACCAAAACATATAATAATGCAGTTATCTTGACCTTACTTAAATAAATTATTCGTGATGAATCGGTCACAAGTTTTGTTTTTTTATTAATTATTTGAAAGTTCAATTTTTTCAATACGTGTTTGTGATATTTGTTGAAATTAAAACGAATTTTTATATGAATTTTATATCTGCCTCACTACCACATATATTAAAAATAAACATTCTTACAAATATTTACCAATTGATTTAATTTTGGTTGTTGTTGTTGAGATACATGTATGTACAGATGAAGTTTCCGCTCTTTGCAGATTTTTATTGAATTATATGAATTTTTATATCTGCCTCACTACCACATATATTAAAAATAAACATTCTTACAAATATTTACCAATTGATTTAACTTTGGTTGTTGTTGTTGAGATACATGTATGTACAGATGAAGTTGCCGCTCTTTACAGATTTTTATTAAATTATATGAATTTTTATATCTGTCTTACTACCACAAGTACACATGATGAAACATTGCATCAGCAAAATTGGACTTAGACAATTGTATACCATACAAATACATCAGTTGGTTTTTAAAAAGGACAGTATTTAATAATTGACATTATTATACTTAATTCCAAAATAACAGTTAAATATTGTGTGGCTTATTACTTTAAAAATATCTGCAATACAACTTCTCCTTACGATTTTTAAATAATTAATTAAATATTACTATAACTTATTCCATAACAGAATTTAAATATTGTGTTACTTATGTCATTACAAAAATATAGAATAGTATATTACCTTAGGATTTTTAAATACTAAATTAATTATTAAATAAAATATAATATGCTTTTTATTTTCTATACATCTACTAAATATATGGAAAAAACCACTTAAATATGGAATACGAACAACATGCAATGAAAAACAAAGTATCAGGCTAGCAGAAATTAGCAGCAGTCACATAATCAGTTCGCGAGGTAGTCACGACTATATTACAGAGAGGTCGCCGGGTCACGCTGATTTGATAGTGGCACAGCGCGCGGCAACTGTAAAATTGATAACTCCTACCAGTCTTTGCTCGCCTAATACTATTACATTAAAATTTAACTTAAATTAATATATATTAACAAATATACATTTATTATTGTAATAAAAATAAATAACTATAAATGTGTAAGCTGTTTCAAAGATAATCTAACTGATTTATATATAAAAATTAATTGCATTTATTATAGTACAAAGAAAAAAATGATTTAGTATGAACAATGTACTTCATATAGTATAAATACATGCAATATTGAAATAAAATATGCACACAGAAAAACCAGAATCCTTTTTAATCTGTTTAGTGTAAGCTGTTTCAAAGATATTCTTACTGATTTATATATATAAAAATTAATTGCATTTATTATAGTACAACGAAAATAATGATTTAGTATGAATAATGTACTTCATATAGTATAATTACATGCAATATTGAAATAAAATATGCATACAAAAAACCAGCATCCTTTTTAATCTGTTTAAATTTCCATAACAATTATTATATTATAACGTGACAAAGAATAAATATCGATACACTTATTATAGTACACGGATTTATTATAGTATAAATTATATGTGAAGGAAAACGAAGTAAAATAATATTACTGTAACACCGAAAAACGCATTTGTATTTATTAAAAAATAGAAAAAATCATATATATATATATATATATATTTATTATAGTATAATGTAATAATCATATATGTATTTTATATAGTATAATGCAAATAATCGTGTGAGTTAGCAACACTGTGAAAAAACATTTGGTACATTTTATATAATATAAAGAAAAACCGATTTTGTTTGAACAAATTAATAATATATTAAATACGAATTATTGGAAAAATACATTTTATATAGTATTAATGCATCTGGCTCGAGACGACAAACCAACAGATTTTTTTTTATATCTGATTTAAATGGTCAGAACAAATTAATACTATATTAAATACAAATTATTGCGCCAATAGTCGAGTTTAGAGTTCTTACCAAGTTCTGTTCTCCTAATACTTAACGAGCATTATAACGTATTTATTGTCGACTGTAAAGGATATAAAAGGATAACGAATTCGAAAAACGCGTTTGTATTTAATATAGTATAACTAAAAGACTGAAAACAAAAATCATATATGTATTTATTATAGTATAATGTAAGAAATCGTGTGAGTTGGCAGCACTGAGATATATTTTTGCTGTGAGTTGGTAACACTGCTAAAAAACATTTGGTACATTTTATATAGTATAAAGAAAAACAGACATTTTTTGCATCTTTCATATAGTATGGCACCACATCAGCTGAGCAGACGACAAACCAACAGATTTTTTTTTTTTACGTCTAAACAAATTAACACTATATTAAATACGAATTAAAATACATTTCATATAGTATAACGCGGCTCGAGCGAAGCGAACGAAGCCACACACGTTCTTCTGCCGCTACTTACGTTAACCTCTCAGGTGTGTCACTGTGCCGCAGTGGTATCGACTTCGTCTCACAAACGGAAGGTTCTCAGATCGATCCCGGCACCGACCACCGACACTTTTTGCCACAGCATTAAATAAATACAATTAATTTAATAAATACGGCGTGACGTCAAAAAAAAGAGCGCGAAAACGGCGTGACGTCACATCAAAACAACACTGACCTAGGACAATGTCGTCGCGGGGGGTCCACGTGCTCGTAGTAAACGTGACCTTCAAGGAAACCACGTGGCTGATAACAGTAGTAAACAATAGTAAAGTTGACCTCAAGGTCAACACGTGGTGATAACTTTGTAAACAACAACAGTCCAAAGTTCAAGGTCGTGCTTGAAGGTACATTTCTACACTACTCTATTGGGCTAATAATAAATGGTCCTTTATGAGGAACAGTTGACCTTAGTTAGTAACAATGACTATAAGATGAAAGTTCATCTACACTCATCACTTTCATTCACCCCTCATATTCGCCTATATCTTGACGATCGGCATCTTAATAATGAATAATATAAATACTATTTACTAACCTCTTATTTAGTGTTTTTGAGAGTTGTAGTATATTCATTTCATCCTTGGTGGAATTTTGATGGATTTAAATGGAACATATTTAGTAATTCCACAAATTTAAAAATTTTATGAATCTATTTTTGCTTGTTACTTTTGTGAATTATAATAACCTTCAGATTATATTATCAGATTATACAACAATTTGTACAAAAATATAAAACATACCTATGTTTAAAAATATAGAATTTGTAAATAATAATTAACATACATGGATAAGTTAATTGATAACAATTAAAAACAAGGTTTTGAATTATTTATGCTTTTTTCTAATTCATGTCTAATTATTGGTAAAAAAAATGTTATTATTTAAAATTAATAAATAGCTATGTTTCTTTATATGTAATAGACGATTTTTTAAATTTAATATCATGCCTGTTATTAATAGTATGCTCAACTAATTTTGATTATTCAGTATCTTGAGTTTTAAAATTGTATATTTGTTCTTTTATTCTTGTTTTAACAGGTCTTCTTGACCTGTGGCTGAAATATGTTTTATTGGATTCACAGTTTTTTTTGTATATAACATATTTTGTGGGTGGATTTTAAAAAGTTGTTGTAGTTAATTTTAACAAAACATTTTAACAGAACCAGAGAAATCAGTTTAAATATCTCATTACAAATACTACCTATATATTTCTTAGTTAATAAGTTGATAATAATGCATTAAAAACTAAACAATACAGGTTTTCCAAAACCTATGAATAGAGTCTATATTGATAGACTGGGATAATAGATCGTTTACTTGATATGAAAGCCTCAAACAAATAATATAACATATTACCACGCTTATAATGCATACCTTGTAATCTGCATGAAAGTGACAATGGACAATATTCTTTATCAAACAATGGGATATTTTACAGTCATATATACATACAAATACAGTAGAAAAAATAACAACATTCAGAATAGACAAAAGTCCAGTCAAGTAAAAGATTGTCATTACATTAATAGAATTCCTCAAGTGTGTAGAAATTGTGGTCCTGTAGCCATTGCTGAAGGGTTCTTTTCATGGTTTCTTGGGTTGTTTTCTTTTAGGAAGTCAGGCAACTTTGTTGGTCATCTTCATTCTAGCATAGGACGGCTTCTTTTCAAATAGGCAGTTTATTGAACAGGGAGTGTACAGTCTCCTGCTTGCTTGGTGAAAAGATTGTTCAGTTGTCTTTGTTTAAGGAAATCCATGGTTCTGCAGTGCATAATGGTTTCCAGGATGTAGATAGATGTTAATAATTTCCAGTGTTTAAATAAATTTCTGCAGCTCTCTCTGGGTCCTTTTTCTGCTATTATCCTTAGTGCTTTAATCTGCACACTTAGGACACGTGGAAGGTTTCCATCTGAAGAACCGCCCAGACAGTTATTCCATAATGTAGATGGCTTTCGAAAAGTGCATTGAATGCAATTTTCGTGACTTTAGGACTACTGATTCATTTAATTTTCTTTAGTGTGAATAGAGCTGAGCTAAGCTTTAGGCATTTCCAGATGGCTTTAGGCAGTCTAGATGGCTTTTCCAGCTCAAGTCCTCATAAAATGTAATGCCTAGATGTTTAACATTGTCAGCTGCTTTTAGGCCCAGCAGTTCACTTATGAGAGCTTTTTTGCTGCCTAATGAAATTTGTTTTGTTTTTTTTTTTTCTTATTGAGGACAAGATCATTTTTAAGTGTAATCTTGTATATTGGAGAGATAGAACATCAGCAAACTTACCTTAGAAGACCTGGTGCTCTCTCTTACTCACCTGAAGAAAGTGCCAGTGGCACTGAAAATTCGTGTGATTATATGTTTCTTTTGTGTATGTTACTACTACTCTGGTGTTAGTGAACTTGTCTTATAAGGTAAGTTTGCTGATGTCCTATCTCTCCAATTTACTAATTCCTGGCCTGGTGCCCTTTAACCTATCCTATAAGTGTAATCTTGAAACAAGTGGAAGGCAATTAGAGCAAGTTTATTTCTAGTTGCTTTGTATCCTTACTGGCTGTGAGTAGTACGGTGTCATCCGCGTACATCAGCATTTTACAATGTTCTTGTAGGTGTTCTGGGAAGTTGTTTATGAATAAAATGAATAGAACTGATCCAAAGACGGAGCCTTGTGGAACCCCTCTTCTTAACCCTTTAACTGCTATGTTATTTTGTACCGGGCAACACCCCTCTGGTGGGTTTTTCCATGCAAAATCAAGATCTTAGAAATCAGTATAAGAACAGTTGATTTAAGAATATAAACTATAATTTTCTTATGTTATGTTTAATATATATAATATAAATACTATATATAACATATATAGTATATATTATATATATATATATTTTTTATTATATATAATATATATATATTAGTCTATTATTATATTGAAAAAATTACCAAGTTCATGAAGTAAAACCAAAATGATGTAATTTTACTTTTATTATATTATATATTAATATCACTATATTACGCACTCTATTTACAACTATGTACAAGGTTGTCACTGTCTAAAAGTGTTTCAGCTCGTGGTATTCCGCGAAGCACGGAACTACGCAAAGCGCGACGTCGCATTCATTGCACATGTAGCGCGACTCACGACGTTTTTGTTCACGCCGCTTTGTGTGTTTACAAACATGGCACACACGTGTTACGTTTTTCTTTTTTTCTGTTGATGGGACAAGCGCAGGAAAGTGGCGTTGTGTCAGTCTTGTTGGGTTTTCACCGATGGAAGGTCGTCCACCTCTTTGCCGACTAATCCTTGTTTCCATGTTGTTCTCTATTAGTTGCCGTATGAGTTCAAAATGAAAACTCTGGAGTGTAGGTTTTTTGCCAATTTTACAAAGAAAAATGGCATGCAAATTTAGAATAGTTATATCAAGTAGATGGAAAAACAATTTTTTGTACCATCTAGTTGAACGTCTGATACACTCAACATGTACTATCATCATATCAGAACGATCAACTGAGCCCATGTGGAGGTTGTAATCGTTTATACAATTCGGTTTCATGATATGCTCTTTAGTTTGAAAATTGATTTTACCAGTTCTGACCATTTTAATTTTATGTTCAGTGGTTAGCATGCGAACCTCGTGTTTGTCCTGCCATCTAAGTGCAACCATTGTTCCATCATTTTGTATTTCTGTATCTCCTGCTTTCAATTGTTGAGTATATTTAGGCATCCCAACTCTGTTTGATTTCACAGTTCCACATGCGTTGGTTTGGTTGTCATGTAAAAACTTCAGTAAATCAGGACTAGTATACCAGTTATCAATGTATAAACAATGGCCTTTGTTGAGATAGTCTTTTAGAAAGGTAGTGATAATGGAACCAGAAATAGCCAAGTCTTCAGAATTCGTAATTTCTGTCTCCTTTCCCGTATAAACAATGACGTCCAATACATATCCAGTATCGCAATCACATAATATGTAAAGCTTTATTCCAAATCTGCTACGTTTAGATGGTATGTATTGTCTAAATCCCAAACGGCCTTTGAACAGCATAAGGCTTTCGTCAACACAGAGATTGCGAAAAGGAATAAAACTACTAGAAAATGTCTTTCTAAAAATATCTAATACAGGTTTGATTTTTGTTAGTTTTCCATGAACTCCAGGTTGAGTGTTGTCTGAAAAATGTAGTAATCTTAGAATATTGAGAAATCTATCACGGGACATCAGTTCTGGAATACTGTTTTTGTGTAATGAGTCATTTGACCAGTAGTCCTCTATTCTGACCTTTTTACTATGAGTCATAAGCATAACAACAGCAAAAAATAATTTTACTTCTTTTTTTGTAATAGGAGACCATTGTTTTAGTCGTGATTTTTCACTTGGTGGACAATTGCTTACTATAAAATTAAAATATTTATTTGTCTCTAAAACAATTAAATCTAGTAAATTGTCAGGTAACAATTTTTCAAAACATTTTAGTTCAGTACATTCGTCTAGTTCATTTGAATCGTCTATTACACCGCTGTTTGTTTCATCAAACACATATATTGTAGGTGAAAAATCAGATTTGTTCCAAACATGAGGATACTTGGGCTCTTTTTTATTTTTATTATTAGTATTTGGCAGTCGTTCCCTTACTCTACGTTTTCGTTTTCGTCCATTTACCTCATTATTACTTACAGTGCTTGGGCCAGGCAGGTTGAGATTGACGACTTCAAGTTGAGATTCAGTAGGGCTATTTGTGGTATTTTGTGTGAGTTCTATTTCTTCATCATTATTTGTTATATCGCCTCTATCGTTATCTGATTCAATATCAGAATACGAGGGGATGTAAATAGGGTCGGCATCAGAATCGTGGTCATCTGAGAAGCTTTCATCGTCATATAGGCCTAGTTCCGAACTGGGAATTTCTAAATATTTTCTTATTATATTCTCATCGTCCTGATCACCAGACATGTTTACAATATAATCTACAAACACATAATAATAAAGAAACACGAACAAAAACTAAATAACTATCTCAATAAAACAACGATAAATAAAGCAGGAACGCAAAACACCATGCGCCGGACGCGCCAACTGACATTTCACTGCCGACGGATGACACTTATTTTATATGGTTTCTAAAATATGCGCTAGATAGTAGCACAAAGCAGGGATGTGTAGTATAGTTGCCTCTAAACAACAGAGATTGCGCCACTGTTCATTTCATTCATTACTACAATAAATCCACTCAATTTTACCAATATTACAACAATGAAAAACTACGAACCGAGTTTACTCGGGAGTAGCGGTGACGGCCCTACAGGCGGAACACGGCTTATCTCGGGAGTAGCAGATAAGTGGTTAATAGCAGAAGTTTGACTGAACTGTACTTATGAGCCCGCTGCCTTTTTATTTCAGTTCCACTATCTGATTTCGTCCCTTGAGGTAATTTGTTTTTTCAACAGAAATGATCATAAATTATAAATAAATTTGATCACCTGATTATTTTGTAAAACTGATCATCTGTGTGTTTATATATATCTAACAATATGAATTTAGTACTAAACATCAACAAATATACTTTATAATTTGTCTTTCATTATTTCTATTAATCTTTCAAATATACATTTGTTACCTGAGTGGTTCTGTATGGTGATAGGTCAAGTCAATGTCAAAAAATATATTTTTACAAAATGTTTGTGTACATCTCTAGGCTATAATAATTTAATAGCGTTAAAAATTAATTCCAGTAATTAATACAGTTTTACAAAATCACCAATAAAAAATACATTTTACAAGGCCTTTCGCCAGCAAAGCTGGCAAATTTGTGTTGCCTAATGATGCCAGCTTTGCTGGCGAAAGGCCTTGTAAAAAGTATTTTTTATTGGTGATTTTGTAAAACTGTATTAACAACGGAATACCAATATCAACTCCATCTGAAATTTACAATTCCAATAATATAAATAAAAACCAAATAGTGGGAAATTTATATTTACAAAATAAGCATCTAAGATTTGTTATGATTCAAACATTATTGCCTTTGTTATGTATTTTATGAAGATGATTCATTGTATTCCTCTATAGAATAAAGAGATTTTTGGGTTAACCTTATTATTTAAATGACATTTCTTCAAATTTTGCTCATATTTTAAGCCAATAGGAAGTTTTCCCAGAAATAGTCACCCTGCATCTGTCGTTTTTTTTTGAAAATGTCATGATTATGTTGTGAGGTTACTAGGTCTTATTCACATCTAGTATTATATCAACGTAAATTAGAGGAGCCTCACTGACATAAGGACAGTCACATAGAACTGAGGTACTGTATGTCATTGATGTACTTGTGTGAACGGGGTATGGGGTTAAAAAAGGCTTTGTATAGACATAGACATCATTTATTGGCATATTACATTCAACAAAATGAACAGATGCTTTGTCACACAATACTGTCTTAGAAATAAAATAATGATTATTCATTTAACAAATTTACTGTGCAATCTTATTTCAGTTTAACAAAATGGTTCATGCAAAAATGTATATGAAACCATCTTGAATGTAAAAAACAAAATCATTGAAATCATAATTTTAGAAGTTTCTTATGTTTATAACACAAAACTAGGAGAATGCCTGCTATTAATCAATATAGATTGTGTTTTAAAAAAATCCAAACTTTCATTGGTATAGAATTTTATAATAAGCTTCCTGAAAGTATTAGAACATCTTGATGGTATGTACTTTTTGTGACATTGTTTATTATTGATCTAAATTAACTGGCTAGACATCACATAGTTTTTTTTAAATGTTGTATTTCAGCTTACAATCTGAAGCCATTTTCAAACACTGTTGTTAAGCGGTTGGTGAAGTGAAGTTGTTAAGCATTAGGTGAAAATAGTTTCAGATTGTAAACCGAAATAACATTAAAAAAAAACTATGTGATGTGAAACCAATTAATAATGATAATGCCATTAGAAATCTTCTCAGTATTGTTTAGTTTAAGAAATACTTAAAACAATTTATGATTAATTTAGAACTTTAATAGATCCAGGAATATTTCGGTATTAGAATAAGGTAGCTATGAATTATGATGCTATTCATTGTACATTTATTGAACAAGGAGATTTGATTTAAACTTGAATGCAACATAGGAAAAGTTGATAAGAGTCTCTTGTTTGGGATCATTAATATTATCTGACTAGCTACTGGAAACTAATTTGTATAAATACCGCAAAATAAATCCTATCCTGCCTGCATGAAGTGTGAGGGGTGGGTTATGCGGGGCTAGATCAACTGCTGGCCTGAAAAAATAATGTCTTATTCATTCACAAGGCACTCCCACCCTCACCCATACACGTAGTGTGGTATTGAACCACCAGTTTGCCCATACAGGTACAGTAGTATGTACACATCCGCTGTACACTCATACGTGTGAAGTGGTATTGATCTACCCACCCATAGATATAAAGAGGCTATATTAACCTGGTACAGTAATGGTTCTCCCCTTTACAGTAAAGAGGAGAACCATTACTGTTAAACTGTGTCTGGATAAGTACCAAGTTATGGTATGAGTATGGAATAGTATCTACCCTTTAATTTCGGGTATAAGAAGATTAATAGCGAACATGTGCAGTCCATTAGTCTTGGTACAGTAAACTGTTAAAAATTCAGACATAAAAAATTTGGACCATCAATAATCCGGATTCAATTCTGGTGAAATATTCATACTAAAAAATTAATATTTTATATTATAAATTAAAGTTTCAATACAACTCAACAGTCCGCCGTGTGCTATAACAGCAGTTACGCATCTACTGTAGCTTAGCAATGTTTAGTTCATGAACGACAGAGTCAAATGAACGAGTCAGCCTAGTGAACGACTAAACTAGTTCGTTCATTATGATTTAAACTAGTTCAATTCAAAGTGAACAACAGAGCTGGGAAGGTAGATATTATACATGATGACCTAGTCTTCAGTCAGCTGTAACATAACCTAAAACTGTATGAATAGAAGTGCTTGTTATTTCCTTACGACGCATGAAAGAGCATTTCGCGCACAGTAATACTGAACCAACGAACAAACTACATTGTAATAGGTAGACGAACTACAATAGTTGATAATTCTGAACAATACGGCTTTGTTCAAAAAGAAGCACACATTTTTAACCATTACAACAAAGCTATACAGGATTTTTAAACCTTTAACTATGTAATTTACAATACAATTGTTAGAACTGTGCATTATAGTGTACTTAGTGGATTAAAAATTTAAAATTTAAGTCTTTAAGTGAAATGTATGTCAGTACAGTACACTTTAGTGTTAGAATAATTTGGTACGTTAATGATATTTATTCATTATAGTTCTCAACATTGTAGGTAAAATAGCTTAATATTAAAAATCACCATTGAGTTCATTCATCCGCCCATTTCCCGACAACCGCTAACATGAAAAACAGCTGATTTTAGAGTTCTTTTTACATTAAAGATATCTTCCGGCCATTGTACGATTAATTTTGATAATCCGGATATTTAGAAAATTCGGAAGGGGTCCGGTCCCAATTAATCCAGTTTTGACGCTCTATTGTATGAAGTTGGTTATAAGCTAGACATAGTAGTGTCTTTCTTTTCTCGCCATCATAGCAATTTATGCTGCCAAAGGTTACCAAAGACGCTGAATAAATTTCCTCTTTCATTTATTTATTTTCAGATATCTTATGCCTTCCTCTCTTCGTAATAAAACACTCTTTAACACAATATTTGCAGGTCATAGATTATACAAGTACTGTAAACTAATATAACATTTAAATTAACTGGAAAACATTTGAGAGTCCACTTATTATGGTCAAACTGCTCATGCATCTTCCACTACCACTCCTCCAACAGTTACTTCACTATTTTCCTCCACATCACATGTAAATTAGCTGTTGAATATTTCAATTTTTGACATTAAAATTTTTTTATATACTTTATAAATATTTACATTCATGCTTTACGTTATGTCATATTATTTGTATTATTATAGGCTACATATTTATAGTATACATAATTATTATTCTGTAAATCATAATGTTCTGTTATTCTTTCTAATAAATAGTATTTATCAAGTATTATTAACTGTTGACCTCATGAATGGATACAGCAACCATGTCCCCTAATTGAATACATATAGTTTGCAAGTATAATAATGAATTAAATAAGTAAAATCATAAGTTGATGTAATATAAAAATAGTAATATATAAAACAGAGATATTTTTAGGAAAACTTTAAATAGCACATCATAGGGTTACATACATTGTGAGTTCAATAAGAATTAGAACAAGTGATTGTACTCTTTAAATCACAAAGTTAATATATCAGCTGTTATAAATTCATCTGACGTTATTTCCTCTTCCTGCGCATGATCAATAAGTACACATCTGTAAGAAGTTGCTTCCTAGAGATGTGTATTCATTGGCATGACTGATGCATGGAGAGGAGCATCATATCTATGGTGGACTTCTTTTTGTTAGAAGTTGGATTATAGTACAGTATTAGTTGCTGTAAACAGCTACTTAAAAAGTCATACAGGACTTGTTATGTTATGTTAATGTTTCAAATAGTGCTGTGTGCAGTATCACATAAATCATGTTATCTTTGTTACTATTCATATGATTTTTTGAAACTTTCGTAATTGACTGTACAATTTCTAAAAAAAAGTTATTCTTTACATTTAAAAATAAAATTAGTGGTTTTAAGGTTATTTAAGATTGTATTTTAAATAGCCATCACTATTTTTATAATTTTCACCTCGGAAAAATAATGTTCATTTATCGTGAAGTTGGATTTTTGTACTATGAACCCTCTTGCAAGGCCAGCTTAGTAAAACTTCTTATTCCTAAAATATCAACTTTTAAGCGAGGATAATGTACTTCTTTGACTATGATTTTTTTTCTAAACTCCTCAATGGATTATAAAAGATTTCAGGAACACCCTTTATAGCTGTTTAAATGATTTTGTTTGCCTTTGATCCAAAGCAGAATTTTGATCGGCTTCTAACAAGTAAAGTATTATATGTGAATGTATTCACTGTCTAGTTTCAAAACAACAACTGAACAAACTGTAATTTGTTTCAGCTTTCTCAGGAACAATTGCATTATTTATTTTTGGAGCTAATGGAGACGGTCGAGTGTGGATGCCTAACTGGGAGCACAATAATCTTGGTTATTCCTACGCTGTGGCAGTGATTGGAGTAATTTGTTCTTACGTTTCTGGTTGTTTGTTTCTGATTGAGGGCCGAAGACACAACATCAAGAAACAGAAGCTGCAGGAACGACATATGGGTGGAGGGTACCCCATGCAACCTGCTAAAACCTCACACACCACTATATAGAGAGCAAAGTAATATTGTTTAAACTCACATGACTTGTCATCAATTTCAACAAACACTTGTTTCATTTATAATCACGCAAAAGAATTCCAAACAGTATTTTAGGAAAATCAACATTGTTAGTCTAGTGTCTATAGTGGACTGACTGAAAAGCTTGATGCCTTATTTAATATGTTATATTACGATCATAATTCATTATGACATATCATTGTTGTATATGTTTGTTAAGGTTATATTTGAGTGTGTAGGTTTCCTATAATGTTTTAAAATAATCTAGAACCAGATTCTGACCAGTTCTTTATATATTGTAACACTGACATTAACAATGTAGCAGCTGCATCTAAATGCCTTTGTAGAATGGAAGGGGCTGTGCAATTTGTAAAATGTTTTTATGACCAGGAAGAGAGTATAATTAATATTCCTATTTATAATAGTTAACTCTAAGTTTGAAATATCTGATTTCATATCTGTCAGAAACCCAAAGAATTGCATTTGGGTCTATATTGCTGGCTTGATAAGCTCTGTAAATATAAACATTAAAAACAATGAAGTAGAAAAAAGATGAAATAGAAAATATACAATTCATGAAGTCTGACAGTATGTTGCAGTACATTGAAAAACTTGAATTTGATCAAAATAAAAAAAAGCCTATATTGTGTTTTAAAAAAACCAACATTATGTTTAGTTTAAACATAATTAATTTACAGAAATAATTCTGTTTAAATAGACCACCTTCTGAATTTTTTTATGTGTAGATCTTATTTTGTTCAAATTATTTCAAGTAGTATGCATTTTTCTGTGCACAAGGTATATTTTCTATTTTATTTATATTAAATAGTGGTATAGTTTCCAGACAGTTTTATAAAAAATAGTCAGAATTTATGTTTTTTTGTCTTATAATTAATAGAACAGGAGATATAGGTTATTAGAAAACTTACCGAGAAGACACCAACGCATTGGAAAACAGTCATAAAGACACAATATATTACAAAATGTGCTAATATCACTGACTATTGAGTCTGGTACTAGTGTTAATTTTTTTCTTTTGTTGTGTTAGTGATCATCTCCTCTCAGGTAAGTGATATGCCCTATCTCTCCTATTATATTATTATTTCTTGGCCTACTGTCCGATTCAAAATTACGGATATCCGAGTTTGAACAAATGCTGCACAGTAACCTCAGGGCATATAAAAATAACACTAATATTTCACTTAGACTTATTTATTTTTAAGGTAACCTGTGTAGGTTTTCATTTTTATCATTTATTAATTTAAAAATTCTTAATTGGAGTAAAATAGTACCACTATTTCACACCTTAACCCTTAGAGCGCCATTTATACAATGCCTACTTTCCATGAAATGCTAATTTATTGTAAAAAAATCAAAATTAAATTTTTTAGTTGCTCATTTCTTTATTGTTCTATACAGGAAAAAAAAAGATATGATAACATTTTGAAACTTTTACTAGCTTACTTTATCTTTTTTTCTTATATATGAATATGTAAAAAAGCAAACTTTTACTTGAAAGTAAGCCTCAGGCATAGATCACTTAATGAATCAATACAAAATATTATTACTATCAATGAAATTTGTATAAATGAGTACATTTACTTGTACATAAACTGATAGACAGGGCCTGCACATAACACATATAATAAAAAATTAGTGAATACAAATAGCACTTGGTTACGATGTATTTAGTGGCTTCCACAAAATCAAAATCGGCCGGATTATTTATATTGACATTTAAAAATAATAAATAACTAACATATATTAAACTAAAATAATGATAAAAAACTAAATACACAGTTTCAAAGCTGTAAGGCAGCGGACAATGACAACCGCTCGACTCGACAGTAGCTGCGCGTATATGAGCTTGTGGCATTGGGCGGAGCAGCGGAAATGTACACTGCCAGACAAAAACCTGTCTCGTAGTGATTGACAGGCCAACAAAAGGCCAGGAGCCACACGATGTGTCTCTCATGAGCCCATAACCCAAACACACTACTGGATTAAATTAGAAAAATTACTACGAAAATAATATTTTTGTAATTATTACGCGTATATGCGCTTACAGCGTGGTAAGGGTTAAGATTGATTTGTGACATTTCAAATATAGAAATAAAAACTTAAAATCAATATACGTGAAACTTTTATATATTGTAGATACATCAACTGACAACCAATATACAATTTTAGAAGTTTTTCATGTGGACAGTAGTGCCCTATTAACTCAAATTTGTTCTTTTAATTGAAGTTTTACCACCTTTTGTATTATTTTATCATTTTGTATTCTATAGTACAATTTAGAATCTTTGCTTTCAGTACCTGAAAAATGTAATGAAATATCTCCGTCCAATTAACAATATATTTTGATTTTATTAAGATCCGTCCAAATAAATAGCGTGTAAGGTGACTTGTATGTGATGTGGCAAAATATGTGTTGTTAATTGTATATTAAAAGACTTATGTTACAATATTTAAGTAATGTGATCTGAAAATTAATGTTCTTTTATCTATTTTCATCTACATTCATAACTAACAACACTTGGGATATTAATATTTTTAAATAAAATTAAGAAACATAGATTTTTATTGTTAGGATAGTATGTTTTGTAATTTTATTGTATTACTAATATATTCTAGCTATATAGATGCTATTTAAGAGAGCAAAAATAATACAGAGTAAGGTTTATTTTAACCCTCGGAGTGTAAGGTTCTTCTTTATTACACATTTTGTAATCTGGGTCATTTTGATCTGAAATTAAAAGTTGTGTACAAAATTTAGACTTTTTTGGTATCAAATGAAAGAATACTTCTTTACGTACAGGTATATTTCCTTGTTGAACAGTTTTAATAAATATTAAGGGCTTTGAGATGGTAAAAACCTTAGAGGTACAAAATAGTGTAATAATATAATAAAAGTCAAATAAAATGTTTAA
>JAQJVL010004863.1:0-40608 GCA_035578905.1 Stictocephala bisonia
ATCATAAAAAAGACTTGCGGAACAAATGTATCAATAATTTATTGACGTTTTATAGAATAAATATCTCAACATAATAATATATTTTATAAATTTACCAGAAGCAAAAACTAAACAATATTTTATATATTAGTTAAACTTTACAATTTAAACAGACTTCTTATATTTATTGAAATACTCCTTATTTTATCAATATTGACTCTGTGATAAACAAATAAATATTTTTACATTCAAGTCATATATGTCAGAAGATATTACAGGTCTGCTTCAAATAACACTCAAATATAGCAAAGTGACCGTAACTAAACTTTGCAAAAAATATAGCAAGGTGACCATGACTAAACTTTGCAAAAAATATAGCAAGGTGACTGTGACTAAACTTTGCAAAAAATAATATTCTTATTGATGGCCTTCTTTGTCAACATTTTGAAAGGATAATTTTGAGAATTCAATTTATAAATTCTGTGTAAAACATCTTTACAACTAAAAACGATAAAAAAAATGATAAAATATAGTAAATATAATTTTTATCAAAAAGTTAATTTAGTTTTTTTTCAGCTCCTGAAGGAGTTTACCTGCCAAACTTAAACAGCATTTGATTTTGAATGCAAGTAACATTCACCAAATACAAAGTTTCCTTAAGGACCTCAAGCAGAAGTGTATTAGAAAGTGTATCTCAATAAATAAATTTGTTAATGTTAGTGAAAAGTTTCAAAAAGAATATTCTAGTATTTTGCTACACCAAGGTTGGCTATTAATTGATTTATAGTCTGTAAATTACAAGTTATTTTTGGTGGTTTCACGTGAAGTTAATTGATATATTTGTTGGGTGAATCTATTTATACTTATATTCTTTACTTACTGTATAATAGTTTACTTATGTTTCACTAGAGATTTTACTTAACTGTTGTGGTTTGGTTGAGAAAGTTAAAGTGTTAAGATTTAGATTTAGATTTAAGGGGATATACAGTTGGTCCAGCCAACCCTTGCAACGAAGCCTAAGGCTTTTTGTGCCAATCCCGGTGCCTAATCGTCGTAAAGCTGGCAATCCTTGACCAGGTCAAGGAGCTTCTTCACTAGATTAGTAATTTCCAACTGTCCCAGAGGTGAGCCTTCAAAAAGTGCTCTTCTCCTGGCACCAAGGGCCTCACACTCCAGGACAATGTGTTCTGCTGACTCTTCGTCCTCCCCACAGAGGCGACAGATGGGATCCTCCGTAAAGAGTCCCACTGTTCTTAGATGCCTCCGGAATTTGCCGTGGCCGGTGATGAGTCCCACCACCAGCTTAACGTGCGGTTTACTCAACCCAAGAAGTGACTTTGTTAACTTCTGGAAGGGATTCCTGACAAGAACCTTGCCGAGTCTTTGCCCTGGGAACCGCCGCCATCTTTCCAGATGTCTGGCGCTGACCCAGTTTTTAATTGCTGTTTTGCCAGCTGCAGTCGAAACGCCGCAGGCCGGCTCAGGACCAATGAAGGGCTTAAGAGCACCCTCCCTAGCCAAGGCATCGGCCTGCTCGGTGCCTTCTAATCCCCTAAAAAAAGTGTTAAAGTATATAACGTTGTAATAACTTTGTTTTACATTTAGATAGTGCTGAAATATTAGTACTACATAGTTTTTACTATGATTGATGCTTATATATAACACAATATAACTGCCAATGAGAAACTAAACTCTTTAAAAACACCAAAAACGTACAGAATATATATTATTTGAATCAGACAATTAATTTTAAAAATAGGCTAATTCACATATTTTTGTTTGATTATCTAAAATATTACTATATAAATGTTATGTAAAACATCGCAAAATATTGGAATCTTACTTGTAACAATTAAATGTTGCATGTCTGTTAAAAAAATCATCACTAACTTAATATTGTGCTTTTATGGCTTATTTAAATGTTTTAAAACCCCCATAGGCAAAAAAGATTTTAAAATAACCTCCACGCCAAACAATTGACAACCTTATCTAGACCAAAAACCTCACTTGTATCACACTTCAATTCTTGTTCTTATTTTTTATTTTGTTTCTTATAAATGGTAACAGAGACAGTAATAATAATTATTACTATTATATTCTTACTAGGGTGCAAGATTGTGTATCCGGCCTGCGGCGTCCTCGTCGCGCATCCTGAGCAACGTGGCACCACATGCCAGTGGCGTCACGGCCAGCGCAGGTAACATCCACACTGGCTTTGTTTAGTTTTCTTCTTACTCTCCGTTGATTTGCAACAGTTCTGGATTTACTTTATCACTTAGATTTTCTTGCTGGTGCGGCTTCGGGTCTTTTCTCCCGCGCGTCTGACCCCACGTACGTAGAAGGCCTACGTAAACTATCTGTATGTTCGAACAGAGGGTACAATTTAAAGAATGGGGGTTTTCCTCGAGTTTTGCCAGATAGTTCAGGGGCTTGGGTCAGCTTAGTCAGCATGACCTGACTGCCCTATTCACTAGCAAAATCTCTTTGGGCATAGTAGTACCGGCTGGAGACCGTAGAGGGCTGTGCTGCAGTCAGGGGGCGCTCTGCCGAGGTCACTGCTGGGAGGGCGGGGGAAACGGTGCTTGTTGCATAGCTGGAGGAACGAGAATTACAGCTAAGGTGGTTGTGTATCTTGTGCCTTTTTTTGAGAGTCATGGGGGGTTGAAAAAAGAAATGGAGGGTAGACAAAAATGAAACGGTTCCAAAAAGTTACGAGAATCAACCGAGGAATCCCTAACCCCAATCCTGGGGCAGAATCTGGGTGATTTTACATCACTTCCTTCCCTAGCCTCTCTTTCTGGAATAAGTGGCCTGAAACCTAGGTCTCCATCGATGAATCCTGTAACAGGAACAGCAAACCAGGAGAATGTTGAGACACCAAAGGCGCACTTAGACGTCCTACGGGAAGCTTATCCAGACGAGAAGAATATAGAGGCTAGTAGGACAGTGAACACAGAGCTTTAAAGGATGAGGGAGGTACTCTTTGACATGCGTGCAGCCTCATTAAGTTAAAGAAATATGTATATGGCGGTAAAGAATGGCATGATGTACCTCGAGATCTCCCTTAATGTCATCGACTGCATACGGAAGTACTGCGAGGTGAAATTTCGCACCTTGGAGTAGCTTCGGCACAAACTCAAGTACCTACACCGTTCATGAAAAAGCCAGACGATAGAACCACTTCACATAATCTGGAAAGTGTACAGCAAATATTCCGCCTACCCAGGTTAGGGAGGAAATTAGTCAGGGTAGTTGAGGAGCAGGCAAGGGAAGTGCTAGATAATTAAAACCCCAATCTACTTAAAATGCTGGATAAGGTTGAGAGAACCTGCCTTTGGGGTCACAGTTAAGGAATAAATAAACGCCTTTTAAATACGAAAGCAGTTGTTCCTAAGAAAAATAAGCAAACTACAATCATTTTTTATAATTTCGTGATAACAATCTGTAACAAGAAAATATTTAACATTTTTACTAGTGATTTTTTTTCGTGTAATGAAATTCCTCATGAAGTCATCAATATATTTTAGTTTTAAGGACGGAAGAAGTTCCTTGTTATGTTATTAAACGGATGATCCTTGCAGAGTTATTGAATCTACGAGTATATTTTCAATAGCTAAATTGAAGGAAAATTGTGCAAGTATCATATTTAATTGTTTGTATTATTTTATCAATTATTTATTACGTGTATTGTAATACGCATGTAAAGGATAATGCAGTATGTATGTATCCAGTAGAAACAAAAACCGAAGATGAAATAAATAATAATGAATAATAAACGTATTATACATTAAAAAAACATTTTTCATCGACATATTTTCCAATAGTCTAATAATATAATGTTAGATATTATCATTAATAACATTATCTTATAAGTGTTTCCTAAATGTGTAAGACAATCTTAGATAAAAGAGGTTTCGATAATTCAAACACTTTTGAAAATCTTGTTAACATAATTTTGCTTTTCTAATAATTGAGTATCGAGAGATAACGGTCTTATATTTAAACATTATACAACTAGCTCCATATAATAGGTAATATAAAACGAAATATTATAATTTCTTAGTATATTAAGGTAATTATATAAGTAACATTGAATATAATATAATTATTATGCAGAGTTGGGCAAAAGTCTGGAGACGTTTAATAGTTTTATTTTTAATTGGACTAGAGGATTAAAACTAATTAAATTGTAAACTAAAAGCAAATTTTATAACGTTATTACTGACTCTCTACCTCCAATGGGGGACGGCCTACAAGTCGTCAGTAGAAAACTTTAAATGTAAGCATACCATTTTAAAGCCATTTATTAGTAGATCATCATACCGCAAATTAGACTTCAAAAGGTTAATCCTGAACAAAATGGCGGTGCTAGTAAGTTTCAGTACTGATCTTATGTAAAAGTTCTAGAATGTCTAATTTTTTTGTAACTATATCAGATGAAGCTACAAAACTTCATGCATGATTACTGTACACACATATACTTTAAGATGCATTCGGCGTCCTGCTATTCATCTATGGGAACGGTCCACAAGGAGTCAGTAGAAAATTTTAATTATAAGCTTAGGTTGATATGCACATAGTTTTAAAGGCTTGTCAAGCAAAGAAGAATGCCGTAAACTACACTACAAAAGCTTTACCGTTACAAAATGGTGGCAGTTAAAATCTTGAAGTTCCCTTCTTGTTTATAGTTTGTACAAATTACTTACATAACTTTGTGCCAAACAGACAGATTCTATGTCCTGACGATACAACTTAATGGAAATGGCAATGTTATAGTTATTAATAGTCCAGAGGCTATTATTTTCAGTTTTAGAAGACTTTTGGATTTGGAAAATTAGTTAAATTGTTTTAAATTTCTCTGGATGAAGGTCTTAGTTGGGTATCTCACAATAACTCACGTCTGTTAATGATTCTATTTTGCCTAAAGAAATTAAGGTAGAGTGTCAGTCTTCTTGTGCTCATTGAGGTAGGCCTACATTTTGCACTTTTTCACCCCCATATTTCTAATGGCGAAATTCTCAGGGACAATTCAGCTGGAGATAATACGGCTCAAAAGAAATCTATCCTTTACTATCATCTGCATCAGGTCTACATATTCATGCAAGCCACGTTTTTTAAGTATTTGCATATGAACCCTGCATTTTTATTTTTAAGTAATTTATTTCTGTAAAATAAAATCATTACATGTTAAATTTAAGAAGTCATATATAGTCATAAACATGTATATGACACGCATAAAAAACCATATTTCAGAACAACAAACATTTATTGAATGTTAAACTAGATAAAACGTAACAAACACATATTTATAAAGGTTTTCAATTGTTTAATATGTATTACAGCTAGAACAATAGGCATAACAAATTATAAATAAATAAAATTTAAAAAAATATAGTAGGAAGTAAGCTTTAATTCTAGCATTAGGTTTTTAATGGCGTATGTATACGAGTTTATGTAATATACAATGACGTTGTCAATGCAGTACAATTTGCTGGTTGACAATAAAGGTATCATAATTCTGATTAAAATAGTAAGTAATGCTTCATATTCTTTGACCTAGCTTTATCTTGTTGAAATTAAAAAGAGAATAAATCAAAGAATCAATGTTTAGGATTTCGGTAAATAACACTCTGCTATCCACCCGTCTTTACTCACCTAATAATCAATTTATATATATGTTAAATGCTATTTTTTACGAGTGTTCATTTTGTATATTTATATTCTCACCATGTATTCGTCATATTTTGTTGTGTATTCTAGTAATATTTTACTTTGCAATTTCGTTAGTAATTAATACTTTACAAATACATGATACTACAAGAAAATTTGTGTTATAGCATAAAATTGTTAAACACCAGATGAACGACGTCTTTAAATTATGTTAAACGTTTCAAATAGCCTTTTTTAACTTTACCAGTTTCTTACTATAATAAGAAGGGCTAATATCACTGATACAATTTGTTTCATAAATATTTAAATTAAATTATAGTTAGGACAGTTCATAATTCTATTATATTAATACTATGACTGGTTCTGTATTGAATTTAGGAACAATGAAAGGTACAACTTGTAATGCAATTTTAGGAAATTAATGGTTATAATTTGAATGAAGTGTATGTCTGATTGAATGTATTGTATAAAATAATTACTAAGACATTATTCCACTAAAAAAGGTAAACTGAAAATATAGTTTAAAGTGATTTTGTTTAGTTAAAATAGAAATTGATAAAAACTATATAGAAAAGGACACCTATTATTATTACAATAACCATGAAATCTAAGAGAATTACATCTTATGTTGATTCGGAAATTGTAAGCATTCAGTTATTTTCCCTCAACAACTACCTCAGCTGAAATCAACATGGGAATTCCTATTTACAATGACTTTTGTTCTTTTTTTATGTTTTTTGTTTTACTTTTCAGTTGCATGCTGAGGAAACATCTATATTAAGAAAAGTAGTAGAAGTACAATTAAAACAGTTGTAGTTTTATAACTCTCTTAGTTTCACAGAAAACTAAATTTTTATAATTTACTGTACTTTTTGAACGATTTACAATTTATATAAAAATACCATAACATTTTTACTATATCATATTTATTTTATTATTTATAATATTTTACTTTATTGAGCAATTATTACAAATCATTATCAGTTACTAAAAAATAGATAATTCAACTACTTTACATGAAGAAGTCTGTTAATATATATGTATCATAATAAAACATACGCATATATATTAAATTTTTATTTATTACTTTACATTTGTATTACGAGAAATAAAAGTAATTTAAATTCACTAATTACACTTTTCTTTCATTTTTGAAGAAGCTCTTCTAATGCTGAAAAACCTAAGAATCTGTCGGAAAATGATGTAGACAGCAACCGCTAAAGACACGAAAGTTGCCAAGATGACCGCAAGTACGTCTAATAACACCAGCTGGTACCAGGACAGTTGGGTGGAGGCAGGCCGCAGGTGAGCGCCTCCATGCCTCAGGACATACTCAGTCCAGTACACGACCGTCTCTGCAGGCGTCATTGGTCGGTCTCTGAATATACTTGAAAGTCTCTTTACATTAGTTTTGTACCTAGAAACATTAAATTATGAGGCACCTATACTTGAATAATAACAATTAGAGATAAATTATATTCAATTAGTTGTTTTCAGCACCCATTAATAATGGTAAAAAACTTTAACATAATATGAACAATTATTATTATTATTTCTACGAATCTTATTATTATTCTACAAACTTTCAATATTAGATTTATATACAATGAAAACAAGTAAGTTAAATTTGAAACAATTCATTGACATTATCCCATCTTTAGAACACCTGCATTTTCAACCTCTTAAAACATGAACTTACTTGTATTATACCGTAAATTTTACTAGTTGACTAAATTGTCCAATACAGTAAACTATGGAGGCTACTAGGTTTTGCCAATAATTATGATTTCCATAGTTATTTACAACGGATGGAATTTTTTATTTTTTCATTCTATACAATTGCATGATGAATGTTTTGTGTAAATACAATTTTTATTTGTATAATTTTAGTGTATACTACGAAAGCTCTTTCATAGGTGTAACCTAAATATATATTCAATGTTTACACTGGAAATGATAATAACTAGAAAACATTTAATATAGGCATCCTTAAGGTCAATGATGGTCATGATTTTTTTCGGTTGGTCATAAAAAACAACACTGTTCATTCACCCACTAAGATCTTGCTTAGTTTCCCACAGAAGTATTGCTATAGTCTCTTTATATTTTTTTTAATACGGTTATATTTTTCATTGGTCTGTAACAGTATTTATACGACGACCCAAAAATATATAAAGGAGGTCTTAATTTACGTGACAAAGTTAGGGCAGAGAACCAACGGCTTAAGGTGGTGCAATCGGGTTTCGGTGAGTTGATTATTTTCCAATTTTATAATCAAAATTAGTTTCTCTACCTTCCCTTGAGACAGGAAAAATACAAAAGAACTTTTTTAACAACTACATTAAAACTTGTGGCCTTATGAAGTGGTGAACTTAGCTGTTTTTAAATTAAGCTAAGGACAAAACCATTCAAAGTACAAGTTTATATTTTTATAACTTCGTTTATGGCACATAGCTGAAGGGATTAACATGTTTTTATTTTTTTAATATAAAAATATTTATAACTTTAAAGCTTAAAATGATGTATTTTTTACCGTTAAAATTTTAAATATTTGTCCATTTTTAATAAATGAAAATCATGTTAACTCCTTCAGTTATGTTCAATGAACGAAGTTATAAAACATTAAACTTTTACTTTGAACGGTTTTGTCTTAAGCTTCATTTTAAGGAAGCTAAATTCACCACTTTATAAGGCCACAAGTTCTAATGTAGTGGTTAAAATCGTTGATGTATTTTTCCTGACTCAAGGGAAGGTACATCAACTAATTTTGATTATAAAATTAGAAAATAATCAACTCACCGAAAACCGATTACACTATCTTAAATGTAACTTCTGAACCACCATCAGTGATTGGGCTGCGTGCAAGGACGGGATCGTTCACTGATCACTCATCCAAGGAACAGCCACGACTCAATGTTGCTGGACGCCTTATCTTGCTCGTCAAAGCAAACTCTCCGATCAAGTCCACTGGCAACCATTATCGCTAGAAATATCTTTCATAAAATCTCACAGTCATATTGAAGATAAGATTGAATTAGGACAGACTGGGTGAAATAGCTAAATATCCCTGATGCCAATAAAGCCAAATAGCAGCCATTAAATCTAAACCCCTAAAAAATTAACGCTTAATAGAGTTAAATTGATTCTAATATTACACTTTCAGGAATCAGGATAATTCTCTAAGATTAAAAAAAAACAACAACACCAACAACTGAAACACTACGAAAGCAGAGTGGCCTAATAAATAAAATGTTCACGTAATTTATAAAACGGATTTTTTTTACGCTCAGATTTATTAGTACAAGTACATAAATTTATGTAAAGCTATGATATATTATGAGGTATTACATGTTTCTTAGAAGTCTTGAAATATCCGCGAATAAAAAATACAAATTTAAAAATATTTTAATTTTGAGTTAGTTTTTAGAGTTATGGGTACGAAGTAGTTAAGATATAACTAAATTCCCTGTTCAGTGAATTTGGGACTACACTTATAATTTGTAAATTCTGATTGCTCTTAAGAGTAGAGATTATTTCATAAATTGGAACTTCATGTCTTGGTAAAAATAATATATATTTGATTTGTTGGAATTCGTATTGTATATCCACTTAATGATATTACATGTGGAAATCTGGATTGTCTTAACATTAAAAACATCTATTTATAGACAATTATAAAAATCAATTAATGTCCTGAATAGTTCAACTATTAATTTAGCATGCAAGAAGCTTATAGTTAATATGGGATTCAACCCTTGAATTCATTATTAAATAAATAATTCCACGTATATAATGTAGATTTCTTTGAATATGAAATCCAAACTAATTGAAATTCATTGCAAAACAGCCCTTAAAAGCCAAGAACACTCAGGTTGAGTACTTTACACATTTTTCTTGTATATTGTTCATGATTTAATAGTGATAGTAGGTTGTTTATAACAAAAAATTATTATAATTTTTCAATATAAATTTTAAATAATTATTTTTAAAACCAGGCAAAAATAGTTTTTGTTTTTCCCAATGATTATGAAGAGATTCCATCACCACAACATTATAAGTGCAGCCTTATATCCTAATTATACAGGACTAAGCAAACTTATCATACCACAAACTTAGCAAGCAATACTAACTGATGATCATCCAGGACGGTTCTGATTGCTGACAAAACAGTCGACTCTGTCAATTCTTCTTTAATCAACCTAACACCGACGCCTTTCTCCTCCAACAACTTTCCATTACGGTACTGATCATGGAATTGTGGTATTGCAACCACAGGTACAGCACAATGGATAGCTTCATGCTGACTCAGCAATCCAGTGTGTGTGATGAATAGGACACATTTCGGATGAGCTGTAACATATAAAATTGCATTAAACTGGGTAATTGTTATAAAATGCAAGGAAGATGAAAATAGAGATATTTTCAAAATGTTAAAATTTTGGTTTACGAGAGTCAGTGGTTCTAGGCGTCAGAACTTAGTACCTGCGTTAAGAGATAACAAAGGTTCAAATCATAGCCTTGCCGTTAGTTTTTACCACTAATATTCACCTTTTATTCCTCTTGTTCATCCCCTTTGGTAAGTTCCCCGCAAAGATCAGTAGTTTATGGAGAATGGGAAAAGTAAGGTTAAAGGAGATTGGCCTTTCGTTTTTATTTATCAAGAAATATATATGAAGATAACTCAATGTAAATGATGATCTTAGCGTTGGTAGTTTGAAGTTAACAACTTGATCTAGAAAATATATATGAAGATAACTCAATGTAAATGATGATCTTAGCGTTGGTAGTTTGAAGTTAACAACTTGATCTAGAAAATTTATATGAAGATAACTCAATGTAAATGATGATCTTAGCGTTGGTAGTTTGAAGTTAACAACTTGATCTAGAAAATATATATGAAGATAACTCAATGTAAATGATGATCTTAGCGTTGGTAGTTTGAAGTTAACAACTAGATCTTGAAAATATATATGAAGATAACTCAATGTAAATGATGATCTTAGCGTTGGTAGTTTGAAGTTAACAACTAGATCTTGAAAATATATATGAAGATAACTCAATGTAAACGATGATCTTAGCGTTGGTAGTTTGAAGTTAACAACTTGATCTAGAAAATATATATGAAGATAACTCAATGTAAACGATGATCTTAGCGTTGGTAGTTTGAAGTTAACAACTTGATCTAGAAAATATATATATGAAGATAACTCAATGTAAATGATGATCTTAGCGTTGGTAGTTTGAAGTTAACAACTAGATCTTGAAAATATATATATGAAGATAACTCAATGTAAATGATGATCTTAGCGTTGGTAGTTTGAAGTTAACAACTAGATCTTGAAAATATATATGAAGATAACTCAATGTAAACGATGATCTTAGCGTTGGTAGTTTGAAGTTAACAACTAGATCTTGAAAATGATTATACTCAAAGAAAGTCTTAAAAAAATTATACTTGGTTTAAATGATTAATTTTTTACATTTTACATAGTAACTAAGAGATTTTACTTAGTTCTAAATTCATCAAATCCAGATATTCAAATTTCCGTACAGTAAAAATTACATACTATGAAAATCCAATATCTCCAAATATTTGGCTTAGTTGATAAATTAGATTAATTTTTTATTTTACTTCTCGGGCACCTTTGCACACTTCACGCGCCAACCCTATCTCTCAGACATACAAATTTGTTTGAAATGCACGTTTAGACTGTTCAAAAATAACTTTTTATTTCAGGTTTCGATATCTTAAGCTCTCTCATTCGTTCGTATGGTGAGAGAGCTAAGCTAATAAATGAACTAAATACCTAGTATAAGAAATTATTTTAGGTTTTTGACAGAAAGTAATAGGCAAGCATATATATCCTTTACGGAATATTTTTGACAAGTTCATGGTCTAAATCCGTATATAAAAAAGTTGATCATTTAGTCAATGGAATTAGACTATTATATAGTCTTTTTTTCCTGCAAGATGGCTGATGTGTGGTTGTTTACCCGGACTGACCTATTATAATTGTGGTTGCATAGTTGTATTGTTGCATTTCAGTACTGCTTGGATGCTCTTACCCTCATATTGCATCCGTAAGTGTAAATGTTGGATGTAATAACCAATATTCACGCCTAATCTCACCTGTATTCACTAACAATCGTTGTATTGGATTTGGTTATCTCAAAATAAACAACAACCACCAAGTTCCCTCTCCAACAAACCTACACAACATCTGTGTCTTCACAAGTCATCCATAGAGGAAGCTATATCAATTTATTTCCACGGCCTTCTCGATATCATCTCAACACTGTTATTAGTACTGTATAAAGTACCTCACAATCACCAGATTCATAACTTTATGAAAGTACTCCAACTGGGGGTGGATTGAGTAGCTTCTGGTTGGAGACTTAATATCAGTTGTTTATATGACAAGCACATCATGGCTAGAAAAAGGAATAACAGAGAATATGTATATGTGCTGTGTGTGTAAGAGTGGTACTTGAGAACGATGAGGGCATAGGCTGTGATGGTGGGTGTGACCGTTGGTTCCACCGTGAATGTATGAAGATTACGAAAGCAGAGTATACAAAGTTAGCTGCAAATGATTCTTTGAAGTGGAATTGTAGCCGTGCAGATTGTAAGCCCGAAAATATCTCTACTCTAACTGATCTGTCAAATAAAATGTCACTTATATTGGATAGAATGTCTAACTTGGCAACTAAGGATGAATTCAAGGCAGTCACAGATGGCATTTCTCAACTGAGTCAAAAGGTCGTGGAGCTAACTGAGAAACTGTCGGATATTGAGCCTCGTTTAACTACAGCGGAAGAATGTATTTTTAAAGTCCAGGCCGATGTGCAGAAATTGATGGAAAACCCACCTATGAACAAGGAAGGAGATTTGATAGCTGAGATTTCAGATCGCTCACGGAGGCTCCATAACGTCATTCTATACAATGTACCTGAAAGCACGAAAACACTCCCTAATGATAAGAAAAGTGAAGATCTGAATGTAATAACTAAAATATATACAGCCCTAAAGGTGACGCTACCCAACAAAGTTTCATACTTTAGAATAGGAAAATCTGGAGATAGATGCCGCCCTCTTAAGCTTATATTCAAAACTCAGGAAGATGCACTTAACTTATTAAAAAATTTCTCATCTGAAGATATAGCTAAGGCGGATGAAGAGCTTAGTGAGATCTATATTGCTCGTGATAGGACGCAGAAGGAGAGACATTATCTTAGTGAACTGAGAAAAGAACTTGAAGCTAGAACAAAAGGCGGAGAAAACAAATTAAAAATTAAATATATTAATAATATTCCAAAAATTGTCCAGAAGGTCCAAAAAAAATAGTTAACTCAGTCAGGAGATAAAAAATTAGCATCTATTATCAGAATGTCAACGGGCTCAGAACAAAACTTACTGAGTTGAGAAATTCTTTATCTCAATCTGTTCATGACATTGTGGTTTTAACGGAAACCAATTTATCTCCGGACATATCTGATGCTGAACTTGGTCTCCTGAGCCACTCAATATACAGAAAAGATCGATCATCTGATACTAGCAATAGAATGAGTGGTGGAGGTGTTATGGTGGCAGTTGACAAGTCTATTCCGTCGTATCAGATCATTGTAACTGATAATACACTTGAAAGTGTTTTTGTGGTTCTGTCACTGGGCCATGGCTTCAAGGTTCTCCTGAATGGCATTTACATACCACCAGCTCAACCCTATAGTACGTACCATAGGTACTGCAGTATCTTGGAGGAAGCTTCTGCGCTATCTGGTGTGGACACCCACAATCTTCTTTTAGGTGATTTTAATCTACCGGGAGTTGATTGGTGTTCTGCAACTCCATTCTTTCCGTCTAAGGCATCGTCTGCAATACATGAGACCACTACTTATTTAAACTGTCAACAAATCAATACAGTGCGTAACAGTAATGATGCTTTGCTCGACCTCGTCTTTTCATCATTATCGGAGGCTTACTTGTACCAGGACATTCACCCTGTGGTCTTTGCTGACCAACACCATCCTGCCCTTAATGTATATCTATCAGTTCCTAGTCCAGAATCCACAGGCCCTATATATGTACCAGAGTTTAAGAAATGTAATGTGGATGCAATTTTTTCTGGAATTGAGTCTCTATCCTACTTTGATTTCGATGGCGATGTTAATGAGTCCTTTTCTTTACTTATCACTAAGGTCCGTGATATAGTCCTAGCCAAAACCCCTACTAGACGAGTTGGCTCATACAAGTTTCCGTCGTGGTTTAGTAGAGATATGAAGGAGCTGGTGATACTCAAGAAGAGGTTACACAAGATGTATAAGCAAACATTAAATCCTCAGGCTTACTTTGAATTTGCACGAGTTCGTAAGAGATGTAAGGATATGTCTAAAAACTGCTTTCAATCTTATGTTACCCATGTACAAAATGTCCTACCATATAATCCGAAGATCTTCTGGAGTTTTGTTAAAGATACAAGAAGGGCTGGTCCTCACCCTTCGAGAATGAAGTTTGAAGATCACTCTACAACTGAACCTTCTATTATGTGCCAGTATTTCGCGGATTTCTTTAACTCGGTATTTACACCCTCAGATCCTCACTACCTACCAGGAGGCTTTAGTTTCAATTATTCTGATGCATTTTCATCTTGCCAAGTCACTCTCCAGGAGGTGCAAGACGCCCTTAACTCTCTAGATGTCTCAAAAGGATGTGGACCAGACTTAATCCCGCCATTAGTATTGAGATATTGTAGTCCTGTTTTGTCTGGTCATTTGGTGGGTATCTTCAATAGATCTCTGAAATTGGGTATATACCCGTCAGAGCTCAAGAATAGTTACATTGTGCCTATACATAAATCAGGACCGCCTGATGACGTAACTAACTATAGACCAATTGCAATTCAGTCAGGACTTGCCAAGGTTTTTGAACGGATAGTGTTGAGGAATGTTGGACCATTCTTGTGGAAGCAATTGGCTCCAAATCAGCATGGATTTGTATGTGGCCGGTCTACTTCTACAAACCTAATTTCTCTTTATAACTTTGTAGTGGATGCCTTTGTGAGGAGGGAACAAGTCGACGTCCTATATCTGGATTTTTCAAAGGCTTTTGACAGGGTGTGTCATCAGCGTCTGCTGGATAAACTGTCCAGCTCCTAGCACGCTCATCGAGGCACTGTTCCCAACTTCAATCTCTCAGAACACTCTACTGTTGCAATGTAAGGCCTTTGCTGGAGTACTCCTCAGTAGTCTGGGCACCCCATCAATCTACACTTGTCGATCGCCTTCAGATGATCCAGAATAGATTCTTACGGCTAGCTGGAATCAGACTTGGATTTGCCTATAGGGAAGTTCCCTTGGATGCTCTTGCTGAGCATATGGACCTACCTACTTTGCTGTCCAGGTGTACTATTCAGGACATAATGTTTCTGTACAAGCTTATCAATGGACTGTTGGATTGCATTGAGCTGCTCGGTGGGATTAACTTCCACGTTCCTATAGCGACTAGATCCCGGGACCTCTTTGGTAGACAGCAATCCAGCACAAACTATGCGCAGTACTCCACAATGGTCCACATCCAACGACAAGGGAATATCGTTGCACCACATGTAGACTACTTCAACTCTAGCCAAAAATCATTTAAAGATAGTATACATGAGTTGCTGTAGAATTTTTGATTTCTTGTGACTCTTGTCATGTGTTTGTAATTTGCTGAGGATGTTTGCTTTGAATGAAGTCTCAAAGCAACTTTACCTAATTTATTTTGACTCCATGAGCCTCCAATGAGTGCTTGTGCTTGTCTATTACTGTGTGTCTATTTATTTATTATTGTTTATTTATCTATTTATTATTGTTATTTTTTACTGTTTTTATTACTGTTATTTATTACTATACTTCTATTGAAGTTAGTTGTAAGTTTGTTAAGTTACTAGTTAGTTGCAGCGTGCCTGTTTAATATTACTTAATAATAATGTCACACATTCTGAACACATAAGTACAATTGTTGTTGATGTTGAGGTTTATATATTGTTGGGTTCAGCTGCCTTTCTGGTGTATTTATGTCATTCCTACCTTGAGCATCCGTCAGTATAATGTACTATTGCAATGAGTAGATAAAAAGCCCAGGAAACAGACCCACTTTGACCTTTGGACTTTCAAGATGGCGGCGGTCACGTGACCGGATCCAAGATGGCGGCCGGAACCGGATCCAAGATGGCGGCCGGATCCAAGATGGCGGCGCCCATTTCCCGCCAAATTTTCTAACCTCACTTTTCCTAACCTCAAATTCCCGCCAAATTTCCCACGCTTTTCCCGGAATTCCCCAAAATTCCCGATTTTCCCCAAAATTCCCGATTTTCCCCAAAATTCCCGATTTTCCCCCAAATTCCCGATTTTCCCGAAATTACCTTACTTTTTCCCCAATTTTCCCGATTTCCCTCAAATTCCCAAATTTCCCTCAAATTCCCAAATTTCCCTCCAAATTCCCACATCATACTATATGAAATACACTGTTAACCTTGTTATACTATATAAAATTCATTGTTAACCTAACTTTTTCCGTGTTATACTATATAAAATTCACTGTTAACCTTGTTATACTATATAAGATACACTATATAAAATACAGTCTTAACCTAACTTTTTCCATGTTATACTATATAAAATTCACTTTTTGTCCAATATGGCGTCTTTTTCCATATTATACTATATAAAATGCACTTTTTTGTCCAATATGGCATCTTTTTCCATATTATACTATATAAAATTCACTTTTTGTCCAATATGGCGTCTTTCCCTCCTCAAAATTCCTTATCCAATATGGCGGACTTTACACTATAATAAACACTATGACAACCGGATCCAAGATGGCGGTCTTTCCCTTCGGGTACTTCCGGCGACCGTCGGCTACCTTCGTACGCTATTCACGCGTCGTCTGCTGGTCGGGCGCGCATGCGCACCTTGTTACTCATATATACACTATAATAAATGCAATGTGGCTGACGTGATCGCAGCGCCCCTAGCGGCAACGTCGATCGGAGCGGACCTGGTGGCATCAGCTGTGCGTGGGTGACGCATGCGCATGGACTTGCTACTCTGTGGCAATATACACCATAACAAACGCAATATGGCCGGGCTTTATCGTTGTTATCACTAAACTTGACCTCTAGGGTTAACATGTGGTTGATATGCACATGGAGCGTCCATGTTGTGCTGATTAATGTAACACTGACCTCAAAGGTCATCTGTTATCACATCTGCTTCCATTACCTCATGACTGTCCACCACTCCCTTACCTCCTTCCTTTCTTATCACTCGCACTAATGGCGTCAATCGGTTCACTTGCCTCTCTCGCTGCAGTGGAACTTTGTAAAACCTTTAACAACCTTTTCGAAATTAAACAATTAAACCTTCCAAAATCAATTCAACAATACTTGATACAAATTTACCTTTCTAAAAAAGACGGTCCACCACAGTATCACTTTAAAAACGTGAGGCTGGACACTTTTCTAAATTGGCCAGTCCCATTCCTCAACCCACATGTAATGGTAAAAGCTGGCTTTTATTATTTAAATTATAGCGATGCAGTTCGCTGTTTCTCATGTGGTATAGATATTGGATGTTGGGAAGAGGGTGATGTTCCATTTGATGAGCATAAAAAATACTCTCCGAACTGTAGGTTTGTTAATGGCCTACCTTTAATTCAATTTGCTGGTAGAGATGTTTGTGGAAATAATTAGCTGAATTTTGCAACTAACAGTGCCTGTACCTTTCGAACAACTGTATGAATGTGGCTCTGGGGTGTAAAAACCCGTATCCAAAAGCGAATGTGGCTCTGGGGCGTAAAAACCCGTATCCAAAAGCGAATGTGTGTTGCTCGTTAGGTAAGGCTTTACAATTGGCAGGGAGGCAGTAAACTTTATTTCTATTATTTTTATGGTCGACTGCCACCGTATGGAGCGAGGTTGGGGCTCTATACACCAAAAAAATCCAAATAAATTGTTAAACTTTACCTAAACCCTTCCATTCTTCCACTATGAGTGTAAGAGAGCAGATAGCAAGGGAGCTACATGCTCCAGTTAGAAAAAAATTCCCTACTAGACCTGTAGAAGTTAAGGGAATACAAGACTTGTTCCAAGCTGACTTGGTCGAAATGATACCATACTCAAAGTTTAACAAGGGCTACAAGTACATTCTCACAGTAATCAACTGCTTTACCAAATACGCTTACGCAATACCAGTCAAGGACAAGTCTGGACAGGAAATCGTTAAAGCCATAACACCCGTATTAAAGTCCAATAAAATGAAACATTTACAAACAGATGCGGGTAAAGAATTCTACAACGTAGGATTCACAAAGCTAATGAATAGCATATGGTATAAACCATTACTCGAGCTACAGTGATAAGAAGGCGTCCATCGTAGAGCGGTTCAACCGCAGTCTCAAAGCATTAATGTGGCGAAAGTTCACGGAGCAAGGTAAGTATCAATGGGTCAAGATACTACCTTCTTTGTTGGAAGAATACAACACAAGAATACACAAAACTATTGGCATGGCTCCAATTCATGTGAACAAAAGAAACGAAAACATAGTCAGAAAAAACATTAATAAAAATAGACAAAAATACAAGAAAGTGGATAAAAAGGTCCGTTTTAAAGTAGGCGACAAGGTGAGGATAAGTAAGTATAAAAAAGTCTTTGACAAAGGATACCTACCCAACTGGACTAACGAGATATTTACTGTGTACAAAGTCCAAACTACTATTCCTACAACCTACCTCCTCAAAGACCATACTGGTGACGTCATCAAAGGAAGTTTCTACGAAAAAGAGCTACAAAAATCCAAAACAGATGATGTATACCTGGTTGAAAAAGTACTTAGAAAAAAAGGAAACAAAGTATTAGTTAAATGGGCAGGATACGACGGTAAACACAATACATGGGTGAACAAGAAAGACTTGGTATAAATAAAGGCTTCCCTTACACTTTCATTCATAACTCAACAATGCGTGTTATTGAACAGGACACAAAGCTACCTGTCGAAAACTTTGACATGTACACTATACGCACAGGTAGTGACATTAAACACGGACCATTATTTCCATCCACTATAAGGTGCATAGTGGCTGGACCTAGTAATTGTGGTAAAACGAACGTTGTTTTCAACATTTTGTTCGATCCAAACAGATTAAGGTTCGAAAATGTTTACATTTTCTCAAAGTCCCTATATCAACCCAAGTATCAATTTTTAAAAAGTGTTTTACCCGAGGAAATTGGATACTTTGTATTTGATGAAAACACTAAAGTCATACCACCTAAAGAAGCTAAAAACAATTCTATTATGATTTTTGACGACATTGCATGTGAAAAACACGATAATATACGCAACTACTTTACCATGGGTCGACATAATAACATTGATTCCTTTTATATAGGACAAACCTATAGTAGGATACCCAAACAGTTGGTGAGAGATAATACAAACTTGATTATTTTATTCAAACAGGACGAAACAAATCTCAAACATGTTTACAATGATCATGTAAATACGGACATGACTTTTGAAAAGTTTCGAGAAATGTGCGCTTTAGCTTGGAAAGATAAGTACAGTTTTTTCTGTATTAGTAAGGACTGTGAATTGGATAAAGGGAGATACAGAGTTAGCTTTGACAAGTTTCTAGTCTCGTAATATAAATACGACCTACTTTAATTTTCAACAACAGTTAGTGACAAGCCTCTGTGTGGTCCACAACTAGAACAAACTCTTTGTAACATGTCGCAAAACAGTAAACATCAAACTCTTACGAGAAGAATTATACAGCTGCAAGATGCTGTCCGCCGCAAGTATCGTGCTTTCAAGTTGGGTAACATGTATACCGAACAAACATTAGAAAAACAGTACAAACCAATTTTAACTGAACTTAGAAACAAAGCAGATATAAAAAATGAACCAAAGGAGGAGCCTATGGACCTCAGTGTAGACGAGCAGGATAATTTTAAGCCAGACTATATGTCAACGCCTAAAGGACCATCGTTTATTCAAGACACACAAGTGTTTGAAACATCGTCTCCCCCTCCACCCTCAGTTAGCCAATTGATACAAAGTCCCGCAAAGTTTCACGAGGCGTCACAGTACGTTTTAGAGACATTTAACGCACCCATAACACAAAAATACATGTTAAAACTTTTAAAAGACGAAGCCGGTGTTAAGAATAAAATGGACAACATATACGGACCACATATAGACGGTGATAAATTAATGGTGGGTAATCAACTGCTTACATTTGACAACGAAGGAAACATCCACTTGAACAATGTACAGTACAGAGGAACCGAAGGCCTTTACGAATTATTATTTAAAAGACAACCTGATGAAAAAGGTATACACACAAGATGATTTGGACGCTTATAAAGATGTAATGATAAAAACGAATGCGCATAGAAAAGGTTATTTACCTCATAATCTCATTAACCGACCGACAAAGTCCATAAAATATAAAAACATAATTTCCGTATTATTCCCCAAACAAATGTACGGTAAAGGGCTAAAAGACTTTAGATCACGTGACATTTCCTATTGGGACAATCCAAACGAATTATGTGATAGACTAAAACTTATTATAGCTTCGACAGAGGCCGGAAATGCTAACCATAGGAACGAAATTCAAAACATAATCGAAGAATTAAAAGAAGCTAAAATTATATCAGGAGCTGGTAATAGCCGTTACAAATCATTAGTCAGTTGAGATTCGACTAGTAAACATGGATACTTTACCAATTGAGGTTAAAATGCAGATTTTACTTAACCTACCAATTGAACAAGTTAGTTTCATTACAGACTCGTATTTTTGGTTTCTTTACGAGAAATTACACTCACACAGTAATAAAAAGTTTAAACAGTTTTCTTGTTTGGCAAACTATACAATCAACTGTACTCTTGGACAATGTGACTATGTGACGTCACTGTATGGTAAAGCCTTATACCTCGGTCATATTGACGAGACCTTCCAAACATTACATTTCAAAGTAGAAAGTGATGAACCTCGTTGGTTTCATATTTTTTTTAAAAAGGAGGGTAAACACAGTTATTGTTTAAAATTCTATCACGTTTTCCAAAGTGATTCTGAAAATGACATCGGAAAGAAAGTCGATTTACAGTTGGCAATATCTAAGACAAACACAACAGCGGGGATATATTACAGATTAAAAAGACAAGTACCACCACTATACGAAACAGAACTACATGCACCGTTATCTTTGGACCCCTTTTGGACAGAACTACATACACTGTTATCTTTGGACCCCTTTTGGCATAACGAATACATACAAAACCATACAGAACGTACCAAGTTGTTTGGTATTGATTCCCCCTCATGCAAAGTGTCGACGTATCTTCTAGGTAGAAACACCTTGATGTCCTCCTCCAAATGCAGATCAAACAGTATCGCAACGAGAGTATCACCGTATTTCGTACTTATGCGTGTAATACTTTTGACTGGATACTGAATGTTGGATGACAAATCTCCAACCTTGACAGTAATATAATTCATCGGAGTTGCGGCGTTGAATCGTTCGACAAAAGATGCCATGATAGACTGATAAGAAAAGTGGAAATACGAGTCCTTTTATACTCTCAGTTGACCTTGAGAGTCACGGGGGAGTATTGTGCCTCCTACCCCGAAGGCCTATGCACTCCGTTTGTCCTTACATTCCCAGACAAGACTATGACCCAAGTTTCCACACCACCCAAGAGGTATAGGGTCATTGCACTCTGTGCATTGGCGCGTTTTTTATTATAGTGAGTTTCCCCAGTAGGCCTAGTCTCACTAGCCGTGAGAACGGCTGTTTATTGTAACTTGCCCCAACCATCGCAAGCTACGGTGGTAGCCACTCCATAACAAAATTGCTACCTCCCAGTATTATTTTTATACTTTTTTTGGATCCCCTATAAGTCTAACCGCCACTTTACTTGGAGAAGCCTTTCAATGTGACGTACAGACTTACAAAGGGCTTTTATTTTTCTTGTTACTAAAATATCCATTACTCACACCCTGGACTTATGAGTTTTAAGTCAGCCATAGAGTGTAATATTCAAGCAAACTGTACAAGGGCCCGGGCTGCGACTTGAGGTCTTACGGGTTTTAATCCACCCTCAAGCTGCAGGACTGTCTCAGGTCTTACACGTTTTAAAGCTGCCTTAGAGAACAGTCGGACATTTTTTATTAAATTTGGGCCGCCCCCACCTTGACAGTTCATGTCCTGGACTTACAGGGTTTTATTCCAGCCATAGGACGCAAATTCACACAGAGCTATGGATACGATAGTAACAATTTTTATCCAACTTTTTGTAGTAAAACTGAGCACTTACCAAGGCGCACTTGCCATCACTAGCATGTTGCGGTATACAACAAGGTAAAAACGTATACATGTCGGGAACTGTCCAAGACTCGTCGAGTTCCTGAACATTCCCGTGAAATTTGGAAAGAAATAACTTTTTCTCCAACCCTTTCGTATAGACTATATCAAAAGGTTTTAGTAAGCTACGAACTAGTTTGAATTTAAAAGGTACACATCCCTCCTCCCAAAGTATTTTGTGAAAATTACGCTCACACCAATTGTTAGCTTTCCGAGCAGCACTATTCAACTTACTTTCAGGATAAGGAGACTTGAAAACTATATTTACATTTACAAAAGGACCCACAACGACAAATTCTTTAACGATAAATCTATTGTGATTGTCTTTGAACCCATGAAACTCCACCACAGCCAGTGTCGACATGACTACTGTGGGTTTTGTCTTGACGGCTCCATCCTCTCAACTTAATAAATTAATTTAGTTTGATTATTATATATTATCCCCCTCCCTCTTTTATTACATAACCGTTCTTACTGTACTTGTTAAAAGATTGTACATTAAATGTGCATCGTGAATTATTAAACAGTAAGCTGTAGTCTTGTCCGGTACATTATTTTTAAATTCAAATTCGATGCGTACATCGATAGGTCCAGACTTGATTGAATCATTCTGCTTGGAGCAGTCAATTACAAAGATTGGACATTTCGATTTAAAAGTATCCAAGTCCATGATGGGTGAATTGGAAACACCGTAGTATGAAGACTGAAATTTGGCGTACATTTCATAGAATAAACTCCAATCACCTCGGATATTGTCGTAGGGATAGTAACTTGAATTGAGGTATAACTTGATATCCATTAAATCACAATGGTCAAAACCTGACATGTTCTTTTTTATGTTATTTTTCCTATCAGTTTGAAACGCTAGTATCACATAGCGGGGTTTCTCTATCTGCGATGACGTTTTTACAGTCCAATTATGTCTCTTTGTTTGTGGGAGCGTGGGATATTCGTGACACTCCCACGACCTAAAGGGAAGATGAATCGGTGTGTCTTTATCGACGAGTCTTAAAAGTTTTTCTTTGTAACTATCGGAAACAGTCAAGTGTGGCACACGCCAGTACAAGTCGGTTATTTCCAGAGTGTGTGATAGCGCATCCTCTGATAACATCACATCCGTGTTGTTGGCTGACCGCAGCAGAATCAATTCTTGTTTTATATTTACAATAATTTTCCTGTAATCTTCCATGAAACCAAAGAGTAATTTTAATGGAACGGCAAAAGTAAACTCAGTTGTATTTTTTGATGACTCTGGACCGAACCAACAAGCATTTTCCAATGCATTTGTTTCATTCTGTCTAAGTGACAGTAATTTTTTAATAGTTGATACAACACCCAAGTTTTTAGTACGGTCCACTGTTATACCAGAAATTTCGTAT
This sequence comes from Stictocephala bisonia, assembly GCA_035578905.1. Classification (NCBI taxonomy): domain Eukaryota; kingdom Metazoa; phylum Arthropoda; class Insecta; order Hemiptera; family Membracidae; genus Stictocephala; species Stictocephala bisonia. The sequence continues at coordinate 23,436 of JAQJVL010004863.1, forward strand.
CTAATATCTTCAAACAAGTACGCCATAGCGTTATTAATCAGAGACACGTCTGCGACTACACCGCCAACCTTTTTGGCTGTAATTTTACCAGAAATATGCAGAGAACTTTCAAACGGAGCAGTAATAATGTCCTGTTGACTGACGGCGATACGTATTTCATCATTGTTTTAGAAAGTTGAAGAGGCATACGGTTTGTGTGTGTGATACTCACAGCTTGTAATAACATCGCTGTATTCGACTTCTCCCTCAATTTCCAACATTTTTTACTTTTATTTTAAATCCTAAGGACCTTAAAAGCTTTGTATTGCTCGATGTTAACACCTCGAGTGTTTTAGGTCTAATGACCTGTTTCGGCACAGTTGTTTCCCTAAATACTAATCCTATTGCTTCGTCTTAAGTGTAAGCGTAACGAAATTGTTTCGTTTCTAAAGTTTATCAACTTGCCTTGTTGATCTCTCAGCTCACAAATAATGTAATTCAAAGCTTGCACACTCACAGGTAAATATATCACGTTATGAGACGTTTCAATTATTTTGTAGCCAGGTGGAACTGACGGATAAAATTTGTGTATTATATGGCTTTCCTGACCGTTCTGATACGAGCCTCTTGTCACGTTACATGTGACTCGAACGACATTTACTGAGTTAATGTTAACTTCATTCTCAGACATGTGAGTTTTATTGGCTTCGTATACAACTTTATTAAAGCCGAGCAAGGTAGCCAGGCTGTTTCCTGTTTCAAAGTGAATGGGCTCGCTACAATTAATTTCGACTTTCAAAGTACTATTGTTTGGTTTTAAACTGAATTTTACACCAGTTTTTATGTTATTGTTAATGTAATTCTCTAAATCGCTAATCTCGTAGGAGCCAGTCGGAATTTTCATTACAGTGTCCCCGTAGTGGAATGTGTCGTTCACATTTTCTTCTACATTCGGTATTGAGTTGTACGTTGTGAGATCGATCAAACCAATTTCCCAATCACCTGTCGATAAATCGATCGAAGGAAATATGTCACAACTTAACGTTGAACTCTGTCCACTAAGGCAAAACATTATCAACGAGGAACTCTAAACACAAGTTCCCGCAAAGTACTGAGTCAAAATCCTGTTGTCTTTCATTGTTATACTTTATATTAACACTGGGACCCCAATACATAATCAATTCCATAGGAGGACTGAGACCCATCCCCCCCCCACCAAAGCTGGTAAGCGTGCCAACCGGGGGATGGCTCAAAACAAGTAGAGCGATGGGATCACGGGTGGCAGTTGGAGGGTCAAAATAACACTCGGCAGCTGAGCAAAACGGAATTTATTATCAAGAAAACCAGAATAAAATAATCAAAAACGGCAGAAGGCCACAATATTAATTCTCAGTAAATCACTAACAACAAACACAAAAAATTAACAAGATACTGCACAATAATAACAAACGCTATAAATACCACAAACTCAACAATTACCAAATTTAACAATTAACAATTGTATGGCCTATCTGCAGTTTAGCCTGAGACACCCCAAAACGTAAGCCAAATTAATTAACAATTTAAAAGTACCAAAAAAATTATAACATATTTGATAACCCCAAACGTAAGCAAATTTTAAGCCCCAAAAAAGTGAAAATTTAGAAAACTTTTGGCTCACAACACTTTAACCCGGCAATTTAGCCCACACATCCCTTGATTCCACCGGGCCAGGAAGTAAGCCGGAATCCCTGGGCAGCTCCGAATTAAATTAACAATAATCCCCTTTTGGTGAAGAATTTAAAAATTAAACAATTTAAAAGAAAATATAACACGGTACCGTTCGAGTAAAAATTCACTTCCAAACACCCCTAATACACGTAACCCAAAAAATAAATAACAATAACTAGGCCTAAACATATGAATAAATAATAACATGATTTAACAATGGGGACCTAACAAATATAAAAATCTAAACAAATGTAACAACCAAATAAACTAATTAAATAACTAACAATAAATATAAATAAATATTAACATCAAAAATATTCTTTATGTACTTTTAAAGCTTTTCTTTTTAAATAAATAAAAAAATATAAGTCCCCATGGCTGTTTCATCAATCACTGTTCCAGTTTAGGCCTAGGCCACAAATTAAACAGTTCCACAAACTTTTTCTCTTCTTTTATTTTTCTTTCCATTTCCTTTTCTCTTTTAAATTAAACCCCCAGCTCAGCCGCCGGGAAACAACAAGGAAAGCACTGACCTGAGGACAGAAGACTCATACCCAACGATGTAGCTGGGGCAGAAGGGTCACCAATGGCCTCTATACAGGGTCCTCAGGCCAGGCTGGCAGCGCAGATGGTAGAAAATCCCCGGACGGCAGGCCGAGGGTAGAATCGTCCTACTCGAGGACCCTGGAGTTTTAGTATGCCTTAGCCGATCATGACGAGATTCTGCAGGCAGCACAAGACAACTCAACAGCCAGGCCAACCTGACCGAAGCTGCTGTAACACGGAACGAAACGGAACTGGGCCAACGGCTACCAAAGTACGCAAATCGCCGGGCAAAAGCGAATCTCAGGCAGCCTGGCAGACAATGACGAAAAAAACGAAACTGTACCGGTCCAAGACCCGGTACAACCTCCCTCTGCAAACCTCAACACACCCAGGCAGGGGAGAACACTCGGTACCTCAGGGAACCAAGAGAAGACGAAGACCTCCGAAGAGTGGTGTTCCAAGGACGTCCAAGAGAAACTAAGAGGGGAAACCCCTCGAACAGGGAGTAAACTACCCTGACTGTCGGGCCCGACAAGAAAAAAAAGAGAGAAGGAAGACTCTCTCAGAACAGCCACCTAGGGCGCAGAGGTGATCAATCTCTTTGCCCCAAGAAACCCCCAGGAACACCAACTCCTGGACCAACCGTTCCCCGGAAAGCCTTAAGCTGGGACACATGGGCTTTCCTAAACACCCTGCCTGACTGGGGATCAACCAGCAGAGCAGTCACCGGTGACAAAAACCTGTCGATGCGGTGGGGACCAGACCACCGATAGCACAACTTTGCAGCTCTTCGTTCCGCGGCCGAACTGACCGGGTGAGCCTGACAAAGAACTAGATCTCCAACCCGAAAAGGGTTAGGAGTACGACCCTTATCATACCTCCTCCTCACTCTCTCTCTAGCACGTAGCAGGTTGCGCCGAGCAGCCCGCCACGTGGACACTACGTCAGTGGCACCTGGCGTAGGTAGAAGATCCTCTAACCTCCACAAGTTGGACAAAGGGTTGTTAGGAGGGTAGCCATGTAGAATTTCGAAGGGAGTGGCATTGTGACTCTCATGCTTGGAAGAATTAAAAGCAAGCTGGAGCCAAGAGAGACTCTCATCCCAGGTGTTCTGCTTCTCAGCATGGAAAGTAATAAGGGCAGACCGAAGATTGCGGTTGAACCGCTCTGCATGAGAAGGCTGTGGGTAATAAGGAGAGGTAGTCACATGCCTGATACCATTGCCAAAACAGAACCTACGAAACTCATGGGAGGTAAACTGGCTACCGTTGTCGGACACAAGAGTGGAAGGCACACCAAAGTGCTGGAAGAGTTGGGACTGGAGAGCACGGATGGTGAGCTTAGCCGTGGCACTCCGAAGTGGGAAAAGCCAAACGAACTTCGAGAAAGCATCCACACAAACAAGTAGGTAGGAGTTACCTGACTTGCTACGGGGAAAAGGACCCACGTAGTCGATGAACACCTTCTCAAAAGGACGCTCGGCCACCTCAGAAGATAACAACCCTAACCTTGCATTCTGACTAGGCTTGCTGAGAGAGCACAGGTGACAAGCCCGCACTCTGCCAGCAACATCCCGGTCCATGCCCTTCCAGATGAAGTACCTACGAATCTTAGCGATGGTCTTATGAATGCCAAGATGACCGCCCACAAGGGAAGAGTGATAATATTGAAAGACCATCGGTACTAGATGACTAGGCAGCACTACACGGGGTTCACCCCTCTGTCGAGGACGGCAACAGAGTACCCCTTTGGACAGAAAATAGGGAGGGTGGGCACCTCCCTCTTGAAGCTCACCTAAGATGACTGACAGCTCGGGATCTTTCTGCTGATGGGACCGTAGGTCGTCAAAAGCCAGAGGAAAATCCAGAAGAACAGCACCCCACTGAGCAACAGCCTCAGTAGGTGGATCACTGGGTTCGTGGTACATGCGGGAAAGAGCATCCGCGATGACATTCTGGGTACCCCTAAGATGTTGGACTCGGAACTTGAAAGCAGAAATTTTGACCACCCAGCGACCAATTTTCCCAAGCTGTCTGGGATGGGCTAGAAGCCAAGACAGTGCCTGATTGTCCGTCTCCAGCAAGAACTCAGCGTGTTCCAAGAAACGCCGAAACTTGTCCGTACCAAAGACAACAGCCAGACACTCTAACTCATAGATGGAAGAAGCTTTCCTTTCCTGGTGAGACAACGTCCTCGAAGCAAAAGCGATGGGCTGCCTGACCCCATCAAACTCCTGAGAAAGAACAGCAGCAATGGCGGAGGAGGAGGCATCAGTCTGAAGAATAAATTCTCTACTAAAATCAGGCATACGCAGGACAGGAGGTTGCATGATAGCCTCCTTGAGAGCATCAAAGGCAGTCTGCTGAGCTTGGCCCCACACAAAAGGGACACCTTTCTTTCGCAGCTCGTTCAACGGGGCAGCAAGCTCGGCCACGTTAGGGATGAAGCGACGGTAAAAATTCACCATCCCCACAAAACGGGCAATCCCCTTGGCATCTCTGGGAGGAGGAAAATCCCGAATGCCCTGGGTCCTCGCAGGATCTATGCAGACGCCTCGAGAAGAGATAAGATGACCCAGAAAAGAAATCTCAGGACGAGCAAAAGTGACTTTCTCTGGATTGACGGTAAGGCCAGCTGACTTAAGGCGACTAAGAACTTCCTCCAGATGTTGCATGTGTTCCCCGAAAGTCTCACTGTAGACAAGAAGATCGTCCAGGTAATTGAAAACAAACTTGAACTTCACATCATGGAAGATGGAATCAAGCAGACGAGTAAGAGTCTGGGCACCCACAGCAAGACCCATAGGAACCCTAGTGAACTGATAGAGATTCCAGGGAACACAGAAGCTAGTCATGGGCCGTGATTCCTTCTTCAATGGAATCTGATGGTAGGCCTGGTTCAAATCAAAAACACTGAAAAACTTAGCCTTACCGAACCAATCAAACGCAGAATGCAAATCAGGCAGAGGTACCGAGTCAATAGCGACCTTAGCGTTGAGCCTCCGATAATCCATCACAAGCCTAGACTTACCATTAGGCTTGGGCACAAGAAAAGCTGGACTGGCATAAGCAGAACGAGACGGTTCAATCACACCCTTGCTCAGAAGATCCTCAATCATAGCCCTCATAACCTCCATCTTTGGGGGAGCAAGTTTGTACGGATGACTTCTAACGGGCTGAGAATCGGTGAGGTGGATCTCATACTCCAGAAGAGAAGTGACCCCAAGCTCAGCCGTAAGCACATCAGGAAACCGCAAACACAGCCTCCTAATGGCCTCCGCCTGCTCAGGGGGGAGATGACCAACCGGATCCACCTTGGGTTGTTCGGGCTCACAACCCACCTCTCTGACTGCAGGAGGGCAGTCAGAATCACCTACTAGAGGCACCAAAACTCGCCGATTAAACTTGAAAAACATCTGGCGCTTCTGGAGGTCAAGCACCATACCACTTTTTGAAATGAAGTCTGCCCCTAGGATACAAGAAACCGCCAGGTCCTTGGCAACAAGAAAACCCCACCTCCAGGAAAATCCTTCAATTTTAAAATGTAATGACGCCTTTAGAAGTATGGGTAGAGGAGTTTGGGATGCCGTCCAGCAAGTAATAGAAGAAGGCTCGGTGTGCCTGACAAGTCCTAAGGCGTCAAGGGACTCAAAAAGAGAAAGGCTGATGATACTGCATGCCGAACCAGAATCAAGAAGGGCTCGACACACCGTACCACCAAAAGATACAAAAACGCCAGGACACACCGAGGTGACCGCCCTAAGTCCCAGGGAAGCCATGCCAGCAAGGCCCGAAAAATCCCCGACACTCCTGCTATGGGCACGTGTCAAAGGCAAATGGCCACGGTCAGTCGCAACAACGCGGGGAGCTACTGTGGAGGCAACCCCCCGCGCTGAGCGTTTCCCGCCCCACGACCTCGAGCACGTGGACAGTCACGTCGAATGTGACCAGGTTGGCCACAAGCAAAACACACAACAGGAGGCCGAGAACCACGACCCTCCACTGGCTGACTCACACCTACAGACATAGCCGGTCGACGGGTGGGGAGAGCACGATGACTCTCAGAATCCCTCCCTTGCTGGTCTGAGAACTGCACGCTGCGCGAAACAATGCACAGCTGATGCAGCTCCCGAAAAGTCGAAGGAACCCCAGCAAAAACCAATCTGCACCGTTCTTCGGGAGAAATGCCATCCAGGATGACACGAACGGTGTCAGCTTCAGAAAGGGTGAGGCGCAACGCTTGACGAGCTTCCTTGACTGAAGAGACATAGGCTGCCAGAGACTCGCCCCTACCCTGCGACCGATAAAATCTGTCCATGACCATCCTCTCCCTGAGTCGAATGGGAAGAAACGATGGAAGTAACTCTCGATGGAACGAGTCCACCGAGGCATCACTGGCCAAGACAGAACTCAGCAACTCCCCAACGGGACCTCTGCAATAAGGGAACACCAGACGAAGCAAGTCCCCAGCCTGCATGCCGGGCATCTCACTAAGTCTGAGAAAGGCCACCAGAAACTTAAGAAGCTCCTCAGGATCCATCCCATCGATCACAGGGAGATTCTGGATCATGGGCGTGAGAGGGTTAGGTAGCTTGTGGTAGCTCAGCTGCAGAAGAGCAGGAGAACCCAAAGACGTAGTAGGAACGGCAGCTGGAGCCGAACCACGAGCAACCTCAACGGAAACGCCTGCAGGCTCAGAAGGAACCTCAGGCACAGTGAGAGCCGTTGTCTCAGCCTGCGGCCTCGACACGTTAGGCGAAAGCGCAAAAGCAGGCCGCTGACCCAGACCCGTAGGAGTCGTGGACCCGGAGAGTGCCTGAAAAATCTCATCCAGCCTAGACACACTCTCCAAGATCCACGCCCTATCCGATGGTTCCAACCCCGGTGCCCGGTTGACCAGCCTTAAACGGGCAAGCAGATGCCCCAACCTTGCAAGGCGGCAGGCCCGGTCACGACCTACTGGAGGTTCAAACTGCAAATCTTCCAACACCCCTTCCCAATCTTCCACCTTCCGTTTACAAATCCCCAACTCATCACCAACCTCCAGCAGGTCAGACCAATCCACCGCCGTACCCGCGGACAACTGCTCCCGCAGCAACCTCCGGAGATTCAGAACATCACCCTCCGGAGTCACACCCCGCGACCTCAACTCAAAAATTAATTCCTCCTTGACTAGGAGCGCAACATTCTGCAGATAGGCCATCTCGCAAAACAAAATTCTCAACAGTACACAAAAAACGACAACTCCAGGGTCCAAGACGAACTAAACCCTCAGCCTACCGAGCCACTGCCGACCACTCCAATCCACCCATGAAACCCATTCAACAAAGTAACCAAGCGGATTGCCTATTTTTTTTTTTTTTTTTTTTTTTTTTTTTTTTTTTTTTTTTTTTTTTTAATATATAGTTAAATGATTTATTTGGTTTTTAATTGTTTTTCTTTTTAAATAATTATTTATTTGTTTCTTTTTTTTCTTTTTTTTTTACGTAATACCAAGACACCTTGACGGTAGGTCGGCCAACCATGACCTACTAACTGGCAAACACCCACCGTCAACAACCGAGAGATTTTTTTTTTTTTTTTTTTTTTTTTTTTTTTTTTTTTTTTTTAGGCAACCACGCTCTGCTACCAATTGAGACCCATCCCCCCCCACCAAAGCTGGTAAGCGTGCCAACCGGGGGATGGCTCAAAACAAGTAGAGCGATGGGATCACGGGTGGCAGTTGGAGGGTCAAAATAACACTCGGCAGCTGAGCAAAACGGAATTTTATGATGCTACCGTATTTTAACTGAAGTTATAATGACTGCATATAAGGCAGAGAGGCACTATATATGTTGGCGACTGTTTTTGCTAGTTACACAAATACTTTCCACTTCTAAAGGTATCAAGTGTATGCACCTAGTTTTTATTTTTAGCAGTGTCGTATGTAATTTATACGATTCAAGTGACCTTATGGTATCTAGGATATTGTTGTTGGGCCATAGCGTGCTGTGTGAGCAGGTGACCACCACAAAAACTGGAAGCCTAATGTTTTGATCAAGTGTCAATTTGGACCAAATAAATTTATATAGTATTTTGATTTTACCCCAATTCGGTAAGCAATTTTTTAAGCCCCTAAAAAGTGTCAGATAAAAATGTCTGAGATAACTTGTTGGCGTCACAATCACGGTGAACCCCGGCAAGTTGTAGCCAAAACACAGCCTTGTGGTCCACCGGGCCAGGAAGTCTAAGCCGCGATTTGCACTGGGCTGTGGACGATAGGAAATGTGAAAGCATAGATTCCCCTGTGGGGTGATGTCATCGGTAAAAATGTAAACAATTGTTTTGGAAAATTTTAACTCGGTTACCTGTTCAGAGGTTTTATTCAAGTGCCAAATACTCCGTAATGTACACGGAAAACAAAAAATAAATTATCTATAACGTGGCAGATAAAGTTGTAATGAATGTTTAACAGGCTGTGAACTAGGGGGATCCTATTCTTAGTGTATTATTCGAATACAAAGGTAAAAATACTAAGATACGTATGGTCAATGATCGAATCATATGTATTTATTGTGATTTGAATTTGGTTCTGCAAAATAGAGGCTGTTATGTCCGGTTAAAGCTGGTGCTGTTTTGAATTGAAAGAATAAAATAGAAGTCCTCCATGGGGGCTGGTTTCATCAATCACTGTTCCAGTTTAGGCCTAGGCCACAAATTAAACAGTTCCACAAACTTTTTCTCTTCTTTTATTTTTCTTTCCATTTCCTTTTCTCTTTTAAATTAAACCCCCAGCTCAGCCGCCGGGAAACAACAAGGAAAGCACTGACCTGAGGACAGAAGACTCATACCCAACGATGTAGCTGGGGCAGAAGGGTCACCAATGGCCTCTATACAGGGTCCTCAGGCCAGGCTGGCAGCGCAGATGGTAGAAAATCCCCGGACGGCAGGCCGAGGGTAGAATCGTCCTACTCGAGGACCCTGGAGTTTTAGTATGCCTTAGCCGATCATGACGAGATTCTGCAGGCCGCACAAGACAACTGAACAGCCAGGCCAACCTGACCGAAGCTGCTGGAACCCGGAACGAAACGGAACTGGGCCAACGGCTACCAAAGTACGCAAATCGCCGGGCAAAAGCGAATCTCAGGCAGCCTGGCAGACAATGACGAAAAAAACGAAACTGTACCGGTCCAAGACCCGGTACAGGACGCAAGTTACCAAAACTGTCATAGTACAAAACCTCGTTACCTAGTTTTTTATAACAAACCCAATGTGTTCCTTCCCCCTGTATACTGTCCAAATTAATAATTGCGCTTTCGTTCAATCTAGGTTTATTCGGAAGTGTGTCCCTCATGTAAACACCTCGAAAGTGTGGAATGTTTAATTTTTTAGCGTAGGTAACAAGTTCGTGGTTTGATAGGGCATGTCCGGGAACGCAGACTAATTTGAAGTTTTTTTTTTCTTCTTACAAGTGCATTTCTTTTTGTTTTTAGGTGCATTCTTAACACCTCGACCTACCCAGGGTCTTAGATACAACCCCTCACCCTTTTTTCTCTTATGAGAACCACCCAACTTTGCTTTCGCCTTCATGGCTGTTGTAACTACCCAAGCTGCGGCTTTCTCACCCACAGACGAATCTGATGCCTTAAACCTTTGCCAAGCTCGTTCGGCCAAGTCTCTGTCAGCTTGCGCTCTCCGCGCTGTGTCTGAATACTGTGAGTAGGCTATGTCGTGGGCTTTGCAGGCTTCGTCCAGACCGTTTATTCCCTGATCACCACGAGCTAATCTCTTCTTTAACTTGGTGCCACCCCCACAGTACCTGTATCCTGGCAGGTGAAGTTCCACTGGCAGTAGATCAATACCCCTGTTTAAGGCTGTTCCAGCTAAACTTCCAATTCCTTCGAGTACACTAGATACAAGTCCTCTTCCACGACGTGACGATTTCTTCTTCATTATATGTGTCTCTTACGAAGGTTAGTTGAAGAATGAAGGGACTTAGCTATATTTCACTTTATATTACCCCTCACCTTGTTCACCGAAAATTTCAGTCCAGTTTATGTAGCTATCGGCAGTCAGTGTTTCTGTACTCCGCCCTTTAGCACCATGAATATGGGAAAAAAGTACCTGACCGAATTTTCTAAGTTGTTTTTCAGATTTAACGCTGTTTTCATAAATCCGCCCCTCCAGTGCACTAACCGTATCTTTAAGTGATGTCAGCACTGAACTTATAGTTGTTGTTTGTTGACCTAGTATTTCCAAAATATGTGATTTTGCTTCGGTTAACAATTTTAGGTTTACAGCCTCGTCCATTTCTTTCGCATCTCTAACAGATTTAATTCCCATATTATCAAAGTCCCAGTCGTCCTTGCGTTTCTTTGGACAGTTTGCCACTAGATATGACTTGGTTACAGCATCTTGATTATCATGTGGGTCAGCTACAGAAACTAAACGTCGCTTTTCAAAACTCCAATAACTACTAGTTTTAACAGGAACGGCAGCATCTACGTAACGTTTGGTCGCCGCATGATTCGGACCTGTAGGGTCCTTTACCCTTGTTATAAGCCTATCTCCTACGTTGACTGTTTTTTGTTGGTACAGTACACATTGTTCACCTATAGTTCTCAAATTCACGGCATCCCCGAGCTCCTTTGGTGATGCTAAATTTTCTATTCTTTTGTTACGTGCAGAATAGCTGTTTTGTAAGTTTGGCATTGTGTTAGCCTCAAAGTATGTTCTCGTAACAACATCGTTGTCTGCCACGGGCACACCGACGTTAACCATTCGTTTATTTTCAATATCATAGTTTCCTTCAGGTGTTAGTTTAAAACCTTCACCCTGTGGTCCTTTGCCACTTACATAGCCCACTGAGGGCAAGACACGTCCAAACTTGTCCACAGACATAATCTATTTGATGAAATCAGACTGTATCTGTTTATATATACGTATAAAAATAACTAAAATACTTTCTTAAGCACGGATCTAAATTTATAGGAAAAGAGTAGTACCGGTCATGTTTATTTTCATCCCAATGATGTAAGGTATCTCTATATTTGTTTCTTCCATTTAAATAAACTTCCCTATAATGACAATCATCAAAGTAATTGTCGAACCCCCATTCATCTTCGAACCGCCAATCACACATACATGATGTTTGCGGGACTATAATACCAATGATTCTTTCGTTTTGTTTAATAAAAGACGAAATATGGTCAGATTCTACTATTTCGGGATTCAAACTTATAAATGCATATAGTTCTGTATGGTTTTGTATGTATTCGTTATGCCAAAAGGGGTCCAAAGATAACAGTGTATGTAGTTCTGTCCAAAAGGGGTCCAAAGATAACGGTGCATGTAGTTCTGTTTCGTATAGTGGTGGTACTTGTCTTTTTAATCTGTAATATATCCCCGCTGTTGTGTTTGTCTTAGATATTGCCAACTGTAAATCGACTTTCTTTCCGATGTCATTTTCAGAATCACTTTGGAAAACGTGATAGAATTTTAAACAATAACTGTGTTTACCCTCCTTTTTAAAAAAAATATGAAACCAACGAGGTTCATCACTTTCTACTTTGAAATGTAATGTTTGGAAGGTCTCGTCAATATGACCGAGGTATAAGGCTTTACCATACAGTGACGTCACATAGTCACATTGTCCAAGAGTACGGTTGATTGTATAGTTTGCCAAACAAGAAAACTGTTTAAACTTTTTATTACTGTGTGAGTGTAATTTCTCGTAAAGAAACCAAAAATACGAGTCTGTAATGAAACTAACTTGTTCAATTGGTAGGTTAAGTAAAATCTGCATTTTAACCTCAATTGGTAAAGTATCCATGTTTACTAGTCGAATCTCAACTGACTAATGATTTGTAACGGCTATTACCAGCTCCTGATATAATTTTAGCTTCTTTTAATTCTTCGATTATGTTTTGAATTTCGTTCCTATGGTTAGCATTTCCGGCCTCTGTCGAAGCTATAATAAGTTTTAATCTATCACATAATTCGTTTGGATTGTCCCAATAGGAAATGTCACGTGATCTAAAGTCTTTTAGCCCTTTACCGTACATTTGTTTGGGGAATAATACGGAAATTATGTTTTTATATTTTATGGACTTTGTCGGTCGGTTAATGTGATTATGAGGTAAATAACCTTTTCTATGCGCATTCGTTTTTATCATTACATCTTTATAAGCGTCCAAATCATCTTGTGTGTATACCTTTTCATCGGGTTGCCTTTTAAATAATAATTCGTAAAGGCCTTCGGTTCCTCTCTACTGTACATTGTTCAAGTGGATGTTTCCTTCGTTGTCAAATGTAAGCAGTTGATTACCCACCATTAATTTATCACCGTCTATATGTGGTCTGTATATGTTGTCCATTTTATTCTTAACACCGGCTTCGTCTTTTAAAAGTTTTAACATGTATTTTTGTGTTATGGGCGCGTTAAATGTCTCTAAAACGTACTGTGACGCCTCGTGAAACTTTGCGGGACTTTGTATCAATTGGCTAACTGAGGGTGGAGGGGGAGACGATGTTTCAAACACTTGTGTGTCTTGAATAAACGATGGTCCTTTAGGCGTTGACATATAGTCTGGCTTAAAATTATCCTGCTCGTCTACACTGAGGTCCATAGGCTCCTCCTTTGGTTCATTTTTTATATCTGCTTTGTTTCTAAGTTCAGTTAAAATTGGTTTGTACTGTTTTTCTAATGTTTGTTCGGTATACATGTTACCCAACTTGAAAGCACGATACTTGCGGCGGACAGCATCTTGCAGCTGTATAATTCTTCTCGTAAGAGTTTGATGTTTACTGTTTCGCGACATGTTACAAAGAGTTTGTTCTAGTTGTGGACCACACAGAGGCTTGTCACTAACTGTTGTTGAAAATTAAAGTAGGTCGTATTTATATTACGAGACTAGAAACTTGTCAAAGCTAACTCTGTATCTCCCTTTATCCAATTCACAGTCCTTACTAATACAGAAAAAACTGTACTTATCTTTCCAAGCTAAAGCGCACATTTCTCGAAACTTTTCAAAAGTCATGTCCGTATTTACATGATCATTGTAAACATGTTTGAGATTTGTTTCGTCCTGTTTGAATAAAATAATCAAGTTTGTATTATCTCTCACCAACTGTTTGGGTATCCTACTATAGGTTTGTCCTATATAAAAGGAATCAATGTTATTATGTCGACCCATGGTAAAGTAGTTGCGTATATTATCGTGTTTTTCACATGCAATGTCGTCAAAAATCATAATAGAATTGTTTTTAGCTTCTTTAGGTGGTATGACTTTAGTGTTTTCATCAAATACAAAGTATCCAATTTCCTCGGGTAAAACACTTTTTAAAAATTGATACTTGGGTTGATATAGGGACTTTGAGAAAATGTAAACATTTTCGAACCTTAATCCGTTTGGATCGAACAACATGTTGAAAACAACGTTCGTTTTACCACAATTACTAGGTCCAGCCACTATGCACCTTATAGTGGATGGAAATAATGGTCCGTGTTTAATGTCACTACCTGTGCGTATAGTGTACATGTCAAAGTTTTCGACAGGTAGCTTTGTGTCCTGTTCAATAACACGCATTGTTGAGTTATGAATGAAAGTGTAAGGGAAGCCTTTATTTATACCAAGTCTTTCTTGTTCACCCATGTATTGTGTTTACCGTCATATCCTGCCCATTTAACTAATACTTTGTTTCCTTTTTTTCTAAGTACTTTTTCAACCAGGTATACATCATCTGTTTTGGATTTTTGTAGCTCTTTTTCGTAGAAACTTCCTTTGATGACGTCACCAGTATGGTCTTTGAGGAGATAGGTTGTAGGAATAGTAGTTTGGACTTTGTACACAGTAAATATCTCGTTAGTCCAGTTGGGTAGGTATCCTTTGTCAAAGACTTTTTTATACTTACTTATCCTCACCTTGTCGCCTACTTTAAAACGGACCTTTTTATCCACTTTCTTGTATTTTTGTCTATTTTTATTAATGTTTTTTCTGACTATGTTTTCGTTTCTTTTGTTCACATGACTTGGAGCCATGCCAATAGTTTTGTGTTTTCTTGTGTTGTATTCTTCCAACAAAGAAGGTAGTATCTTGACCCATTGATACTTACCTTGCTCCGTGAACTTTCGCCACATTAATGCTTTGAGACTGCGGTTGAACCGCTCTACGATGGACGCCTTCTTATCACTGTAGCTCGAGTAATGGTTTATACCATAGCTATTCATCAACTTTGTGAATCCTACGTTGTAGAATTCTTTACCCGCATCTGTTTGTAAATGTTTCATTTTATTGGACTTTAATACGGGTGTTATGGCTTTAACGATTTCCTGTCCAGACTTGTCCTTGACTGGTATTGCGTAAGCGTATTTGGTAAAGCAGTTGATTACTGTGAGAATGTACTTGTAGCCCTTGTTAAACTTTGAGTATGGTATCATTTCGACCAAGTCAGCTTGGAACAAGTCTTGTATTCCCTTAACTTCTACAGGTCTAGTAGGGAATTTTTTTCTAACTGGAGCATGTAGCTCCCTTGCTATCTGCTCTCTTACACTCATAGTGGAAGAATGGAAGGGTTTAGGTAAAGTTTAACAATTTATTTGGATTTTTTTGGTGTATAGAGCCCCAACCTCGCTCTATACGGTGGCAGTCGACCATAAAAATAATAGAAATAAAGTTTACTGCCTCCCTGCCAATTGTAAAGCCTTACCTAACGAGCAACACACATTCGCTTTTGGATACGGGTTTTTACGCCCCAGAGCCACATTCGCTTTTGGATACGGGTTTTTACACCCCAGAGCCACATTCATACAGTTGTTCGAAAGGTACAGGCACTGTTAGTTGCAAAATTCAGCTAATTATTTCCACAAACATCTCTACTAGCAAATTGAATTAAAGGTAGGCCATTAACAAACCTACAGTTTGGAGAGTATTTTTTATGCTCATCAAATGGAACATCACCCTCTTCCCAACATCCAATATGTATACCACATGAGAAACAGCGAACTGCATCGCTATAATTTAAATAATAAAAGCCAGCTTTTACCATTACATGTGGGTTGAGGAATGGGACTGGCCAATTTAGAAAAGTGTCCAGCCTCACGTTTTCAAAGTGATACTGTGGTGGACCGTCTTTTTTAGAAAAGTAAATTTGTATCAAGTATTGTTGAATTGATTTTGGAATGTTTAATTGTTTAATTTCGAAAATGTTGTTAAAGGTTTTACAAAGTTCCACTGCAGCGAGAGAGGCAAGTGAACCGATTGACGCCATTAGTGCGAGTGATAAGAAAGTAAGGAGGTAAGGGAGTGGTAGTCAGTCATGGAGAGGATGGGAAAATTTTTAAGTCTGGGACTAGCTGTCCATTTAACCAATTGTTTTTCGTTATTTACTAGTTTAAAATCAATACGTAGTAAGTCATACTGGTCGTCCTAAAATTTTGAATTTTGAAGGTGACAATTAGGTCACACGCCTGTCAAGACATGAAACTCTGATTACGTCATCCTGTGTGGTAACGGAAGCAGATGTGATAACAGATGACCTTTGAGGTCAAGTGATGTCTAATTTGTTTAATATATATTATGTTTTGGGAAATTGCCACCAGTTGCGCTACGATCGGGTCGAGCACATAGAGTATATGGAGTAGTGTATGGAATATTAAATTTGTTATAGTGTATATATGAGTAGAGTAGCAAGTTCCCGCGCATGCGCGCTTTGTTATGGTGTATATTGCCACAGAGTAGCAAGTCCATGCGCATGCGTCACCCACGCACAGCTGATGCCACCAGGTCCGCTCCGATTGACGTTGCCGCTAGGGGCGCTGCGATGGGGTTGAGCACATAGAGTAGAGTAACAAGGTGCGCATGCGTGCCCGACCAGCAGACGACGTGTACGAAGGTAGCCGACGGTCGCCGGAAGTACCCGAAAGGAAAGGTCGCCATATTGGATCCGGTTGTCATATTTTTACATTTATTATAGTGTATAGGCCACCATATTGGATGAGGGAATTTTGGGGAGGGAATTTTGAGGAGGGAAAGACGCCATATTGGACAAAAAAAGTTCATTTTATATAGTATATCATGGAAAAAGACGCCATATTGGACAAAAAGGTGAATTTTATATAGTATAACATGGAAAAAGTTAGGTTAAAACTGTATTTTATATAGTGTATCTTATATAGTATAACAAGGTTAACAGTGCATTTTATATAGTATAACACGGAAAAAGTTAGGTTAACAATGAATTTTATATAGTATAACAAGGTTAACAGTGTATTTCATATAGTATGATGTGGGAATTTGGAGGGAAATTTGGGA
Source organism: Stictocephala bisonia (assembly GCA_035578905.1). Taxonomy (NCBI): domain Eukaryota; kingdom Metazoa; phylum Arthropoda; class Insecta; order Hemiptera; family Membracidae; genus Stictocephala; species Stictocephala bisonia. The sequence continues at coordinate 39,961 of JAQJVL010004863.1, forward strand.
ATTTGAGGGAAATTTGAGGTTAGGAAAAGTGAGGTTAGAAAATTTGGCGGGAATTTGAGGTTAGGAAAAGTGAGGTTAGAAAATTTGGCGGGAATTTGAGGTTAGGAAAAGTGAGGTTAGAAAATTTGGCGGGAAATGGGCGCCGCCATCTTGGATCCGGTTCCGGCCGCCATCTTGGATCCGGTCACGTGACCACCGCCATCTTGAAAGTCCAAAGGTCAAAGTGGGTCTAATTCAACTATATTTATACTACTATTAATCACTTTGAGTTTTTGAGGAAGTAAAAGTTTTACTTGATGGGTCAAGTTTTACAACATGAGATCAATGCAAATTTGAACCATTCATGAAAACATATGTAAATATGGTTCCCAGCTTCGAAAACACGCTTATAGGGTTAAAAGTGTAGAAAATATTATCTATCTTGAAAGTAAAACAAAATAAAATTAGGTGTACCTGATAAATCCTACAATAATTTAAGTGTAAGGGTTAATTTAAATTAGGTTTTTTACTAAGGAGGGATAATTTAAAATAATTATTGAGCGATTTTGTTTATAATCTTTTTATTTTGATTGTAGACATTCTCCGTTTACAAAAAGTGGCAATTTCCACTTATTATACATCTTACTAAAAAGTTGAACTCTGTAATAT